>CM040621.1:90653613-90668792 GCA_022817965.1 Solanum lycopersicoides
TTTTTTGATGAAGGGTATTTCATTCATAAAAGGGATGATTATACGATATAAACAGAGATACTTCCTCATAAGACATCCTCCTCTATATTAAGCATGATGTATACAACAACAACTATGCCTCAATCCCAAACAAGTTGGAGTTGGCTATATGAATACCCACTTCTCCATTTTAAGCTCAATTGATGTCATCATCATAACAAATAAAGATAAATATATACAAAATAATAAAATAATACTAAAAAAAATACTAGAAGTGCTCTAACAGACTAAGTCATATTCCCCACTAGTAAATGCTTGATGTTGAACCAGAACAAGACTAAATCATATTCCCCACTAGTAAATGTTTGATGTATGAACCAGGCAAATGCATCTAGCACAAAAATGTGAGTACTCGATATAAAGTCTAAAGTAGTCCAGAGGGTAAGAGGTTTAAAAGGGATTTGTGAGATGAATTAGATACTAACAACTAGGCGTTGAAAATTCGCAAAATGGAGAGAGGAGAATAAAAATGGAATATAATGGTTCCTATTTAATAGCAGCATCAAAGAAATACTAAGGTGCTAACCCAGATGCAAGAAGTGAACCGTCTGGACTCCTCCAGGCACATGCGAAAACCTGCATAAGTTTAAGAACAAAAATAGTCATGATGATATCAACAAAATTAATCAAATTGTTAAATGAGGGTGATACTGATTTTAGGAGCAGTAGATAGAATCCAATTGCACCTCTGATGTATGGCCTTCCAAAATCAGTAAATCAGAACTCGGTATTTCACATGGCAAGGCGGTTGAGCTTGTGCAAATCTCCATGGGCTCTGGATCTATTTGAAACTCAAAAAAGTAAGGTGAGTAGGAACTTTATGCTTTAACACAATTAATAAAGTTCAGACCAAATGTATCAGATGTGTGTATGTGCCAGGATGTCTTGCACTAAAAGTTTGTAAATATTTGCATGTAAGAGGATGAAGAATATAATACCTCCAGCCTTTCCATTCTCCTCATGTCTAACAATCTCTTTATCTCCATTGGGTTTCGCGTCCATGAGATCCTCACGTGGTTTGAGATCCTCACGTGCTTTTTCTTTGTCCTTATTTTTCTCTCTCTCCTTATCCTTCTCAATCCTTTCTCTTTCTCTTTCTCGCTCTCGTTCCCGTTCCCGTTCCCGCTCCCGCTCTCGCTCTTTTTCCTTCTGCTGCTTTTCCTTCTCTCTTTCTCTAGCAGGCTCCCGTTCATGCTCCGTTTCACGGTCATTGATATCCTTATCCTTTCCCCTAGGTTTATCTTTCCGAAGCTTTTCCTTTTTTTCTTTTATTATTTTATGTAGCTCATATACATCCTTGGTGATAAGATCAATGGGCTGTATAAACTGGAAGTCTTCGTCCATATCTGTGTCATCCTGCATGCCTTATTATTAGCCAATTGGAAGTTCTCAAAATACCTTAAACTCAGGACTCAAACATCTAAGTATGATAAAAACTTCACTTACAGTGGTCAAATTTGCTTCCAATTCAAGATATTGGATTCCCTTTTGTACAAAGGTAACCAGACCACCAGGAGGAACTAAATTTCCATCTATTGTGCTCTTGTTGATCCCTGCCTCATATCCTAAAGCAAAAGCTGAATGTGTGAACCCTGCAAATAAATTAGAAAACCAGGAGATTCAAGATGACAGCCCTAAACAACAAAAAGTGGTACTAAGATTATTAAACCAGAAATATTAAGAGAACTTCAACTGAAATGAAAACATAAACAGAAGATATAAGAATGTTCACCTAAGATACCTAGCATTTTAAGGGTTAATTTTACCAAATATGTCCATTGTAGCAACAAAGTTACAAGAAATGGATGTGTCAAATTAATCTAATCAAATCAGAAAAAAATTGAAGAAAAATCAAAGTCATGGAGGAGAAACAAGAGAGAGGCCCAAGACAACTACTTCCTTCTAAATGAAAATCACAACCAGCACATGTAAGTTCACTTTGATGGGCCTGAAAAATTTAGACAGAACACTTTGTGCTGAAAGGAACATCACGAGATCAACTGAGAAAGAGGTGTCTTTAAGTAGTTAAGATACCACCCCTAACTAACCGACATTTTGTGGTTCCACAGTAATCCACATTGGATAAACCAGAAACATTGCGGTCAGGGAGACATGTCCTTTCTAAACAAATTTTCCAGTGAAAACTCCAGTCTACCGCACCCTAGAAGAAGAATTCATCAATATATGGAGTGGGGGATAGACTCAGAGAGATTGTCTTGCATGTGCATATTTGGGACAGAGGCAGTGCAAATGGAGGATATAGTAGAGCAGTAGAACAGATTTCTTTGTTAGGCATCATGAATCTATCTAACAATGCCCATCCCCATTAGAGCAATGTATGCAAGATATGTTAGGACAAAGAAAAATCCAAAAAAAGTGTGAGTGTGTCTCCTCAGTCCTCAGTATTGGAAGAACATAAGACCCTACAACAGCCACAACGCACGCAGTATGATCCCACAAGTGGGGTCTGGGGAGGGTGGGTGTACACAAACCTTACCCCTACCTTGTGTGAGGTAGAGAGGTTATTTTTGTTGTTTCTGATAGACTCTCAGCTCAAGAAAAGTATTTTCAAAAACGGATAAGAGAGATACAAGAATAAAAATTATGGATAAAATATGGTAGAAAGAGAAAACATTGATAGCCAAAAATAACCCAACAACAACAACAACAGTATTACAATCGAAGAATATGATAATAAAGCAAAAACAACATAACCTACTGAAATCTCATACGCGAGTTCTTGAGAGGGTGGAGTACACAAGGACCATACCCCTACCTCGTGGTGGTAGAGAGATTGTTTCCGAAAGACCCTAGACTTTGAAGAATAAGATAATCATAGAATATTAATATGATACTGATGAATAGACAAGGGAGGATGGTGCTTTAAGCTAGAGGCATGCTCTCCTTCCCATAGGAAAGAGAAAAATCGCTCAACTACATACTAACCTTCTACCCTAACCTTCAACCTCCGTGTTTAAGATCTTGAGGACTTTGAAGATGTGTCATGACAAGTCTAATCACCTCTCTCTGATTCTTCATTGGTCTGCCTCTACCTCTCCTTAGACCTATCACTGCCAACCTCTAGCACCTCCTAATTGGGGCATCTGTACTCTTCAATTTTACATGCCCGAACTATCTCAAACTCCTTTTCCGCATCTTGTCCACCACTAAGATCACTATCACTTTGCACTGTATATTTTCGCTCCGAATCTTATCTTACTAGTGTGCTCACATGCATCTGAACATCCTCATTTATGATATATTCATCTTCTGAGCATGTTAATTCTTAACTGGCCAGCACTTTACGCCAAACTACATAGATGGTCTAACAATCACTCTATAAAAAACTTACCTTAAAGTCTCGGTGGCACATTCTTATCACATAGGACACTGGATGTGAGTCTCACTTTCATTCACTCTACTCCAAGTGTGACATCATCATTAATCTCCCCATTTTTTGAATTATTGACCCAAGATACTAAAAACTCTCTCTTGGGGATGAACATGAAACTTATAGATTATTATTTCCAAAGTATTTTCTTTTCTGACCTGATGCTTAGCAACAAGAGGTGTTCTAATCTCTACCTGAATACAACACTCCTCATTATTGTGGACAGATCACAATCATAAAATCAAACATCATAACAAAAGACCAAATTTAGATGGAAGACAATAGAAAGATTCCATAGCCAGTCACAAAGATGGAAATACAACTTTTAGCAGTTCTCAGGTATTAGAACTTGAAAATTACCAGTTTCTCGAAGTTAATCTATCTTTCATGGCATTGTTTCAACAGTACTCCTCTTATATCTTCAAAAAATCCAAAATTTAACAATAAGAACGTAAATTGCTCTGGTCACATCTACTCAGAAAAATTGTTGAAATTAACTTCTTTTGAGCGAAAAAACGCCAAAAGAGCTGGTACCAGAGGGAATCTTACCACAAGGATAATTGCAACTAACAGTTCTCCTATATCTCCAAAATATCCAAAATTCAACACTAAAAACATAAATTGCTCCATTTAAAATTGTACAATCAACTTTCAGTAAGCAAAAACACCAATTGCCAAACTAGGCGAGGGAGCGTTACATAAGCGCTCGAGAACAAAGCAAACGGAGTATATCATAACCAAACCTATAAACCTAAGTCAAACTGGAAGTTCAAAATTGAAACAAAAAATCATTTGCCCATGGAAACAGAGGTATACAAGTAAGCGATATAAATTGTGAGCAGCAAACACTAAATTGAACCCTAGGAAAACACATGGTAGCAGCCGAACAGAGAGAGAAGACGAAGAAAACCTGATTCCTGAAGGTACCGGAAAACGAGGTAGTTGAGCTCCGACGAGGTGAGAGAGATCATTTTGCCGAATGGACGCCGGGGAAAACAAACACCATGTGCTTTCTCTTCCGAGATTTTAGAGAGGATGAAACGGAAAGAGATATGTATGAATGAGACGTTACAAATAGATGTGACTTTCCGTAGCATACGTCATCTTCATCGATGAGCTCAGTGATTTGGGCCTTTCATGGGCTATTAGAATTTGGGCTCGCCAGCCCATTTACTATAAGGAAAAATTAGTAAACTAGTCATAATTTCTAACTTAATTAGTAAAAATATCTACACTTTAAAATATTTATTCAAAATGTCAATATTTTAAATTAAATAATTTGTATCCAAATACTATTATTTGTCTTTCCTTTTATTTCTCAAAACAATCCAACATTAAATATATTCACTATCCATTTAGATTTCTTCTAGACTTTAATACCATTAAATTTATTTCCATCTTTAAGATTTTCAAAATTTTTTTCTCTTTTACTATTTTCACCAACTAATTATTCAAGTTCAGATCTATGGATTAATTCAAGAAATCTCTCAATACATAAAGGTATTTTCGAAATCATCATTTATTTTGCGAGATTTCATGAGATTTTGTTTTCGAAATAAAAATTATGTTGAATTTTGGATTGTATGTATTACACATTTTTCGTCTTTTTCCTGATTTTTATATGAGTTTGTTAATATACTCATCAGATATTTATGCATTTCGAAATTTTAGTATTTGTAACACTATTTTTATGATTTTATTTTCATATTTGAGATTTAGTATATTGTAATTTGTAGTAATCCACATAAGTATTCATACATAATATATTGTTTGATTTTTTTTTCATATTCATATTTAATAATTTTGAATTTTGCTTATAGGGTTATTAATTCACAAATAAACACAGATTCAGATTTGAATTTGGTAAAAAGAATTGGAAAAAAGGAACATAGCAGATGAAGAAGAAAGAGAGAGTCAAAGAAGAAGGTTGCGAAATTGTATTCATATCAAAATAATATTCATATTAATTTTTGTTTGTCAACTATTTTCTTTTACTCATCATTTGCATTTTTATTAAGAACATTGTATTTCTTTTTTATTTGTAGTCATTCAAATACATATCTTATATGAATTTGTATTTCTTTAGCATAAATGTATCCAATCTTTTAACAGCCAATTTATATTTTTTTAGAATATTGTAGTTTGATTATATCATTTTCAATATGTATGCTATCTCATATAAATTTGTATTTCTTAACCATATATGTATCCTCTTTTTCAACAGTTAATTTGTATTTTTTTTAGAATATTGTATCCAGATTATATTATTTTACTATGTATGCTATTTGTTTTTCAGAATCTTGTATTCTTATTTCTTTCATAGTCAATTTGTATTTATTTTTTAAAATATTATATCCTTCCTCAACAAATTTATTATTTCCACCAAGTATGTTATTTTCCCTCCAAAATATTGTACCCTTTCATAAATCATATTCATATATATTGAGATACGTGTATATATATATATGGCAATCAAGCAATACAATTTTGATCACCGAAATACAATTTGTAGTTTGAAAGAAAAAAATCAATTTTAATTTTAATGGTAAAGTGAGCACATAAAATGTAAAAAATATTGGTATACAATTATAATGAAAACATAACAAAAGAAAGTTGATCTAATAGAATGAAAAAAGAATTTCTTTTTTAATTGTAAATGATGAGAATTTTAAGTGATATGTTCCTTTTCTAAATAATATTATCTCACTTTTTCATCATACTATTTTTTTTGTATTTTATATATTATTATACAATATTCTAAATAAAAACTAGAATGAATAGAAATACAAATAAAATACATATTGAAATGAATACGAAATACAAGATTTTCGAAGAAATAAATAAATATACATGAAAAAAATATATGAATACAAATATGTTTCATAAATAACTATAGATTCATTTGGTATACCTATTGGAATGAACACAAACTAATAAAAAAAAGGTAATTATGGAGAGAAAAAAAGAACAAAGTTTGAGTTTTATTTGAAAATGTAACTGATGAGAAAATTAAGTAATCTTTACCTTTTTTTGAAATATTCTCTTCCTTGATTTCTCTCTTTTGTTATTAAATAATTGTATTCTTTAAATAAAAACAAATAATAAAAACATAAATAAATACACAACAAATTAAAATTTTGACATTTTTACTAAATATTGAAAGTGTTGCTAATGAGCCCCCTTAAATGTTACTATAATTACGTTTGTACAAAATTTGGGCCTGCTAAATCTGAATTCAAAGTTGAAAAACATGGGTCATTTGCACTTTAATCTCTAATTTGTTTGTGTTACTCTTTACTTTTTGTCCTTCAGGCTGCGGTTAGAATTTCTATTTTTGACAACGCAATATCCCATGAGTTATGTCTCACTCCATTGAAAGAACTTATATCATACTAGACGTAACAAATAATAAAGACCAGCTTATTTAAATGACAAATCATGCAATTAAATGAAGAAAATTTCAAATATAAGAATACGATCTTATTTTACATGATATCTCGTCAGACAACCACAATGTTTACAACCTTTTTTTCATATAAAAAGTGTGTATACAGTTAGAAAAAAAACTATCTATTCTTTGTACAATAAGTTTTATGTTTAAATTAGAATTTGTCAAACACAACATTCCGTATAGCTAAAATTTAGATTAAAATGGTTGAACTTCAATCTTTTGTGCACAAACTTTAACAAAGATGATATGACTAGAGTTCAGATAAAAATAGTTAAATTTTATCTAAATCAGATTTCATCACGACTAATTTTAGATACCATGTTTTAAACTTATTCTGTGTAAAAATAAAAACTATACGCTTAAACCATAATTCAACCAAATTTGAGTATGTATGCACTAAGCACCAACTATTTAGAAATAGAGAAACACTAAGACCATCAAATCAAATTTTAAAAACTTCCATTTGACTAAATGAAGAGGGTAGATTTAATAAAACAGAACAGAGATTAATGTGTCTTTAATATACTTTCATCTTCATATATATGTGATTTTTATTTGCTTGATCAGTGAACTTACTTGGACTACTTACTAGTACTATATTTGACAATGGTCAATGTCCACAAGAAAACTCTGTCCAATAGGCCCATTTCTTCACCGGCCCAACAAAATTAAGAAGAAAAAAACAGTATTGAAGCATTTATGTTGAACACACTAAAGATAATAACACACAGAATACGATAATCAAAATTAAAAAATACAGATAATAACAAAATTGAAGAAAAATATAGTATGTGAGTTCACTTTAAGAAAATGGGAAATTGTGTGTGTAAGTTCATTTTTAAGTGATTTTCTCTTCTTTTCACAAATTGTTGAGTCCCACAGTGGACAATAGGAAATTTGATCTCCTTATATAGTTTTGGATATAATTTTTTTGTCATAAGCTAATTTTTGTAATTAAGCTAAACCCAAAATCTATTTAATTTCTTTAACATAGTATTAAAGTCAGACTCACCATAACTTATTTCTTTTAGTGTTGTCCTCCCCCCCCCTCCCCCTCCCCCATATTGTCTACACTCTAATTATCCGATTTTGAGCATGCGGGGTTTTGTTGGGTCCCACATAGGTGGACATTAGGGAACTTGATCTCCTTATATGGTCTTGACTCTAAGATATTCCTTCACTTATAGATTAGCTTTTGTGGGTGAATTAGGTCCAAGACTAAAAGGGATCGTTTGGTACAAATATGTATAATGCAGGACCTGTCAATATGGGCTAGCCCATCCCATTCGGGCTAATCCATACATGCTTTGACATTTTACGGGTCAGGTCGGACTAGCCCATTTTTGGTATAGGCCAAAAAATGGTCGGCCCAACTCATAACTACGTGGGCTACAAATTTGCCGGGTCAGCCCACTTCTTTAAAATGATATATTTTTTACTATAATTATTATTAAATTTAAATCATAATCTAAAAATATTTCATAAATATCGACAAAATAATATTACATGATGTTAATGTTACAACTTGTTAATCAAATCCATATATAAAATTATCTTTATAATATATATTAAGTTTTTTTTTCAAGTAAAAGTAAAAAAAATCTAATAGAAATATTAACCTAATTATTTTGAGTTTGAACTCTCTTTAATTTTAAATTTTAATATTATATCATAATTTTAGTTAATTTTTATTGGCCCACGGGCCGACCCTACTGATATTTCTCAAGCCCCACAAATCAGCAAGCTTATTTAGGCCGAGCTAAAAAGCTCTTTTCTTAAATGAACTCCAAAAATCTTAGCTCAACTCTATTAAATATTGGGTTAAACCAGGTCGCCCAACAGGAGTAGCCCATATTGACGGCTCTAAATGCAGGGTTTAGTAATGCAGTGATTAGTTTTTATCTTTGGTTCATTATTCCCCACTTAATCTTATGTTTGATTTAAAACTCTAGAAAAAGTTTCTTGCCTATTATACCCTTGAGTTATTATGAGATTTTCTATTTTATTTAACTAGTCCAGTTAAATACTAAAATATAATAAATTATTATTATTTTGAGGTGTTATATGCCACTATAGACATCATTGATAGCACAATATATTTCTAATTTGGTCAAATATACGTTAAACTTAACATATATCGCTACTTAAATTGTTCAATTACACGAAGTTTTTTTTTAATGAAAAAATAAATAGTTCAAGTGGTCAATATAGGAACTACGTTTTTTTTTTAAAAAAACGAAAAAAATCAACGCAATATAACAAATCAAACACGAACAAAACAATTTTCGTTTGTGAAATCATCAAATTATATTGAACGGATTTGGAGAATTTAAAAGAATATTTATAAATATTCTCATATATATTTTTTTTTAAAAAGCATTAAATAACAAAAAGAAATAGGAAAAAAAAGAAAAAAATTATTATGAATGAGGCACAAGTATTATATGGTAGACAAAACTTGTATGACCCTCAATTTATTTATTGACAAGTGGATAGTTGGGTCCTATTTCAAAAAAATGGCCCAAACTTTTTCTCTCTCTCTTCCTTTTGTGACGTTTTCCCCTCCTTTTCTCTTACTTTTTATTTGATTTCTCTTTCAACTATTGTTTCAAATTTGTATTTTCATATTTTAATAATTTTATTCATGATAAGTAAAAAGAAAAATTCATAATACGTAATTTTCTTTCAATTTATACTATGTTTTTTATTCCTGAAATTTAAGTTTGGTGTGATTTAATAAATATTTTATTTATCTACTTTCCTTACATGTTTCTTAAAAAATAATAAATAAAATGATAATTTTATTAATTTATTCCTTAAAAGACTTCTTTCAACTTTACAAATTTTTTATTTATACTTTTGATAAAAAATAATTGTTAGAACTAAAGAAATCATTTATATCTTGATTTTATATACAAAAAAATTAAATACAAACAGCTATTTATTAAAATATTTATTAATATATGAATAAATAACATTGAATAGAAAAAGATTAATATAGTAAAATAAAAACTTAAACAACATAAAAAATCAAATCAAAATTCACTACATAAAAAAGAAAAATAGAAACTAAATAGATTAGTTAAAGACATTTTAAGTAAAAATAAAAAATATATTGAAATAAGTTTAAAACAAAAAAATAAATAAAGAAAAGCATAAACAAATTAGATTAATTAAGAAACATTTTTAAAAATAAAACAAAAGATATATTGAAATAAGTGCAAAACTAAAAAAAACATAAACTAATTAGATTAGTTAAGAAAAAATGTGTTAAAAAATAAAAACAAAAAATATGTTGAAATAAGTGTATAACAAAAAAATAAAAAAAAATAAATAAACTAGTTAGATTTGACAAAAAATAATTTCAAAAAATAAAAATAAAAACATACTTAAATAAGTGGAAAAAATATATGCCAAAAGGACTTAATATATGTCACTTGTCACTTGGCAGATGGGTCCCACTCCATTTATTAATTTAACGACAAAAGCTCTAAAATACCCCTGAACTATCGAAAATAGCTCACATATACCCTTAAACTATTTTTTGGCTCAAAATTACTTTTCTGTTAAAGTATTGAGTCACATATATCTTTACATTTAATAGAGGTGTGTTAAATGCCATGTGGACGTCACACAAGCACCAACAACTAACTCCTAATTTTGCCCACATAGACATCAAAGCCCTAATTGCTAATTTTTCCCTCCATATACTCAAACATCCTAATTTCTCTAAACATTTCCCCTCTTTCTACGAAAAACATTGGCTTGTGAACATATATTCATTTCTCTGTTATAGCGTTTTGATGATAACAACTGGGTTTCTGTAGTGGATAGAGGAGCATATGAGAGGTTATTGAAGGGAGATAATGAGGAATTCAAGGAGGAAAGGAAGGAGTAGAGAAAATGTTATTTTAGTGATGAGAGTGATGAGGAGGATTGACAGTTTTTTTTGCCGAATTAGATGAAGAGAAAATCGGGCATTTCTGAAGTTGAGGAATGATTTTCAATGGTGTTAAATGAAGGTTTTTTTTTTTTAAAAGAAACACTCCCTCATGTCGAGTGTTTTCGTAATTGTTGAACGTTATTCGTTTTTTATTGGTTAATATCAATATGATGTGTGATATCGATTGTGAAACTAGATAGTAGTTTGTGAAGAAGAAATATAGAACGTATATAGCTTTAAGTTGGCACAATGTTAGTCTGAGTAAAAGTTCCAATTTTTATAACAAAGTAGTTATTTCGTTGTTGTATTCCTTATCTCAAGTGCTGAGAGTCCTGCTCCAACTAGATGGAATTATGCTATATGTAGGTTTAACTAAGTTATGGTTGCATTATAGAAGTTTAACTAAGTTATGGTAGCATTATAGAAGTACATATGTGGTTTCAGGAAGTAGAGATTACAAGTCAAATTAGATTTAAATCTCTTTTCTTTTTTTGAAATCAAAATTGTAATCATGATTCGTTGGATCTGTTTGTAAGTTTTTTAACTGCCACTTCGAACTCTCGTGAAACTGAATTGCAAGAATTCATCTTTTTGCTATAAGGCAGTCTTCCTTTGATATGTCTTATTAACGACATTCAAGTAGTCTTCTCCAGAAACTTGATGAACACTATCTTCAAACAGGTTGAGTTTTGTGATCATCAGTTCATATCAAATTTACATTATCTGCAGAATTATGAAATTCATCCTTTTTACACCATTTTCTGTAGTAAGCATCTCAACATCCTTCTCCTCATCACTAGAAAACTCTCGCTTCTCAAATTTTGCGTAAGCTGCAATGAAGATCATCATTTGAGCTCTATCCCTACCAACACTCGATTACTCTTTGCAGCGAAACCCATCTCATAAAGGACCAATTACATTTGAATCCACATGATGTTGCTTGAAGGAAGAGCACCCTAACAACAACCTTCCCCAACTAAGCCTGCTACTCTGAGGATTTGCAATTTTCATTCTTCCTGTTATAGGATCTCATTGCTTTATACAGTGGGTCGAGCCCTTATGATCTCCATTTCATGAGCTCCATTAGTGCAGCATGAGCTTCCTCTCGTGGAACGAGCCATTTTATTATCTTGTCTATGTCCTCTTGATTATGTGTGAGAGAGAAAGAGGGGAAATTGCATATCTTAGAAAGATGGGAAATGTGTAGAGAAATTAGGAAGTTTGAGTATGTGGAGGGCAAAATAAGTAATCAGGGCTTTGAAGTCTATGTGGGCAAAATTAGGAGTTAGTTGTTGTTGGTTACGTGGCATCTATGTGGCGTTCATGTGGCGTCCACGTGGCACTTAACACACCTCTGTTAAGTGTAAGGGTATATGAGATTCAATACTTTAACAGAAGGGTATTTTAGAGCCAAAAATAGTTTAAGGGTATATTTGAGCTATTTCCGTTAGTTCAAGGATATTTTTGAGTCTTTGCCGTTAATTTAATAATGCCTCATACAAATATAATTTGGCATACCTCATACAAAATAAAATTTTTCGAAAAAGGTATAACTAATCCATGGATTAAGGGTAAATAAAATAACTAAATAATATTTTGTTGGACTAAATTTTAATTCACGAATTATTTTAATTAATACCTCCTACTAAACGGATCTAAAATATAGCTTTGGAATCCTATTTAATGCTAAATTTCTGTTGTTGATGAAAATTTTCCTTTCTTTAACCTGGTAAGAGCTAGGTCCAACCCAATTCCTTTGTTTCTAATATTTGGCCCTTCCTAGTCTTACATTGTCTAGCTCCAGATGTCTAGTCTTATACATGAGGGGCAATGAGAGTTAGAAATGGTACGTGATCTCTTTATATAATTTTGGACAATACTAAGGGATCGTTTGGTAGGCTGCATTAGAACAAAATAGTCTATGGATTATGTTAGGTATTATTTAGTATCATGTTTGGTAGGAATTTGAGTCTATGTATAACTAATCCATGGATTAGTTATACCTCCAACATGGTATTATAGGATGTATTACTAATACCTTCCATTTGGAGGTATTAGTAATACATAGGATATAATACCATGGGATAAGCTATGTAAAGACAAAAATATCCTCAATCATTTTAATTATTTTGTGTATTTTCTTGATTTTATTATTTATATTTGTACAAGTAAGTTTATTTAAATAAATTAGCTTACAAATTATTTAGAGAGAGTTGTTTGTTACTAATAAATCCAATATAAATCAATACAAATTTGAAATGTGAATTGTATATTTTGTATATGAAGTTTGTGATCTAAACTTAATGTGTGTGTATATATATTTGCTTGATTTTCTAATTATTTCTATTTTAAACAATTTAAAATTTTCACATACATATTAAAACTAAAATTTGCAATTTTATGTGTACATGTAGATGGTTTATTCAATTTTACCATTGTTGACCGTTTTTCGATTTTAAAAATAGATGGTTTATTTTTTTTAATTGAAAATTGACCTTTTGTGAGTGATCAATTTATTAAGATGACAATTATTTAGCCTCAAATAATTCAAGTGAAAAAAATAACAAACAAGACAACTAAATTGTTCTTCCCATAGGTTATAAAAAATAATATTGTCCAACAATTATCTACCTTGATCCAATTACATAATAATTCAAGGGTATAATTGGAAAGAAACTTTTCATAGAGCTATAATCCAAACACAATATGAGGTGGGGAAAAATGAACCAAACACTTGATAAAAATAATCCCTGCATTACTAATCCATGCGTTATGATTCTTTGTACCAAACGACCCCTTAGAGTTGAATCAGATCATTCGAAATAAGGCTAGTACTGAAAATTCAGCTATCTCATTTTTTGACAAACAATTTAAAGTTAAAATTAGTTGTACTCATAAGTTTAATTGTCACAATACTGTTCCTCCTGGCAAATGAATTGACTATTCAATCGAATAATATATATCCTCAGATTATTCAGCCAATTCAATACCTTTTTCCACAAAATTTCAGAATTCAGATTTCTCATCATCAAATATTACATAACTTTTGTCATGCTTTGAAGAGTTTACCATTAGTAGTAGAATATCTGGGCATTTCAGAAGTAGCTATAAAAAGTATTAATTTGACTACTTTACAAAGCAGACAAAAATAAAGCACTAGAAGCCATATGCTTTGTTATCATACGCAATTTTGGCCTTATTTTAAGGGACTGAAAGCGAAACAAGCAAAAAAAATTCTTTTAGTAAAAAAGTTCTCGTTAAACACAAGAATATTATTTTAATTTTACCCATTTGGCCTTTTACCCATAAAGTAAAGAAAAAACACAAGGAAAGCCTTCCCATCGTGTGTTGTCTCCCTTGTGCATGACTATAAAACTCGAACTCACGTCTCGTCTGGTACGAGGGATAAGAAAATAATTTATCTCAAAATTGAGAACCCATTTGGATTGATTTAAATCTACTTTTAAGTAGAATTTTGACTTATGAAAATATTTGGCAAGTATAAAAAAATAATTTAAAAAAGTTACGAAGTGTTTGACAACGTAAAAAGTGATATAAAATAAGTCAAAAGCAACTTAAAATAAATCAGAAATCAAAATTAGGTCTACAGTTACTTTTAAATTTTTTTTTAATTAAAAGTCATTTCAGTTTGATTTTTTATTTTTGACTTAAAAAGTACTTTTTATATGTCAATCCAAACAAACTCTAAATTTAGAATGAGTTAGTTTTCTGTTTGGTTTAGATAAATCCGTGTTGAGATTATAGTGTTATTTTTTTTAAAACATTGAGGATGAGATAACAATCTTCAAATAATTAATCTCGATATAACGTATCCTCTAATCAAACAATTTAATTTTGTAAACACTGTTTAAGATTTAATATAAATACATAGGTGAATTTTATATTTTTTCTTTATGAATTCAATCTTAGAGATTTTGAGCATTAAACCTATTATTTCTTAAAGTCGTGAATTTATACCTATTAATTTTTACAGAAAATCATTTTTCACGTAAAAATATTGAATTCATACTAATTTAATACCTTTGAGCTCTAACAATATAAAAATAAAATTTTACCCATGTATATAGGAGTATAATTTCTATACACACCTTTTTTTCGATCTACGTGACTTATCTTATTTATCCCACACACCTTTTGGTGTTATATTATATGTTATTCTTTGAAGTTAGTTAAAAAAAAAGTTTTACATTTATTAATGTACAGAAGTTTAAACTCTGTACTTAATACTCCTCACTTCTCTGTTTTTTTTTTCTACCACAACTTCCTTTCATTTGCCATTCATATTAGTCTCTGTTTTCAACTAACATAATGCAAATTAAGAATTTTTTGGTGAT
>CM040621.1:90669792-90680235 GCA_022817965.1 Solanum lycopersicoides
TTTAGTGACTTTCACAAAGAGTGTATCTGGTGGCTATTAAACTATTATAAACATACACGAAATATTATTTTTGATGTAGTTATTACGTACCACATAGTCAAGTAATGGACTAGACGAATATCAACTTGTCTATGTATTGCAAGATTCTCCATTATTTGAATTGATAATTTTAATGGTTAGCAATAAATTGTAGGACATATCATGTTTTTTCTTCTTTTCATTGTTAAAAATAGGGGCGGTGCTAGGTGCACAAGAGGTTTAATGAATACACTGTCAAAAAATTATATTGAATATACAAAGTTAAAATCATTAAAATTAATTGAATATTTTTCATTTACTAGTTTGACCTCGACTTATTTCATTCGTCACTTGTATCAGCATTGGAATTCAATTAAATTTGAATTTGCATATTACAAGACTTATTTATGTGAACGATACTCTAAACAAGATTTTTTTCAATCTTAAGAGTTTTAAACCGAAACCTTTCATTAAGAGCAGATGAATCACAATTCACAACCATTGTAACACCATATTGGTATAAAATTTGAACTCTATATAGTTGAGTGGTATAAAGTAATTGGTACTATAATTATCAAGCTATACAATTTTAGCATTTGTTATGCGTCCTAATAAAAATATCTTAAATGGAAGCAAAGAATAACGTGAACGTTTAATTATGCTAAAAGCAATGCCAAAGTGTAATTATTCGATAATTGAACTCTCACCAAACTAAAATGATGGATAATTATGAACGGAGGAAGATTTATTTTCCAACTTCAAATTTTATATTTAAAGTTTGAAATCGGAGTAATTAATTAAATTTCACAGCCCAATACTTTTGTCTTTCTTGACTTATTTAACAAATATTTGAAGTTTTATTAATGAACAAAAACCTTAATACTCCATAAATTCAACGTGATTTGAAAAAATAATGGCTAGTTTTGAATCTTTATATCCATAAAATTTACTTCAGGATATAATGACAGGGTAAATTCATAAATATCCATTTTTCAGCTCTTGTAAAAATGAAAAATAGACAGTCATGTAATGAATATTAAAGAGACATTGTCAAATTCCATAAGTGGAGAGTGTGGAATTTGAAATTTCAGAACGAAAATATAATTTAAAGTCAAATATCTTAAAATTTCACTAGTGAAATTTGATCGGAATATAAAATGTGTAAAGATAGTACCAACAAATGACATTCACAAATATTTACTCTTTAGCCCTTATAATAGAAAAATAGACATTCTCACGTAACTTAAAATTCTATAAGTGAACCTTAGAGATATTTACTTGTGCATTTGAAAGTATAAGTTGGAGATATCTTTTACTGACAAATTAACAAATATCCTAAAGTTTCACGTGTGAAATTTGAAATTTCAAAATAATAAACTATTTTTCAAATAGTACCAAAAAATATCATTCACAAATATCCACTTTCCAAGCTTTGTAATTAAAAAATACAAACATTGTTCATGTCGCTTCAAATTTTATAAGTGAAACTCTGAGATATTTACATGCGGAATTTGAAAGTCCAAGACAAAGCTATCTTTCAAAGTGAAATATACTAGAATTTCACTTACATCAACAACAACAATATATTCAGTGAAATCCCACAACCTGAACGCGATCTCTACACACATAAAGTTGTACTAATTCATATTAAACTCAAAATTGAGAAAAGAGTGCAACCATTGACTCTCTAGGCCTATACAATGCCTCTAAAGGCTCAAGTTTACTTAACATAAGCCCACAACTTTCATCTAAACTCACCAATTCATTCCCAATTCTTTCCCACTCAAAACATTGAATAAATAAGCCCAAAACTAAACCAATTAACCTCATAGCAAGTCCAGAACCAGGACAAGCCCTTCTCCCCATACCAAATGGTATAAATTTACATCCTTCAATTCCCCCTTCAAATCTCTCTGGCTTAAACTCATTTGCCTCTTCCCAAATTTTACTATCTCTTTGAATTTCCCAAATATTTACAAACAATATTGTACCTTTAGGAATATGGTAACCTTCAATTGTACAATCTTGTGTTGAAAAATGTGGGACTAAAAGTGGTCCAGCAGGAAATAACCTTAATGTTTCATTGATTATGCAACGCAAATATGGTAATTTAAGGATGTCTAGTTCCTCTAATGGACGTGTTTCTCCGATGAGGTTGTCGATTTTGAGTCTAGCCTTTTTCATTACCTCTGGATGGTTTAGTAACAGTGACATTGCCCATTCCATTGTTACAGCTGATGTATGTGTTCCAGCAGTAAACATTACCTTTAAAAAACAACAAAAGTTGAAAACATCATTCAAAATGTTACTATTATACATATTTTAAAGGGAAAGAGGATAAATATACCCTAAACTATCATAAATGGTATGCAGATATTTTTCGTCATACTTTTGGACATTGGTGCCTCTGCCGCCCAAAAATTAGAGCATATATGCCATTCACTCTAACACGAGGCTACATAAGTACACATGGCACAATCGTATATGTCGATCCGATATTTAATAAATGTTGGATCGATGGATAAGATTATGACATGTGTATGTCCGCTAGTATAAAGGGCATGTTTTCTCTGGTTGTTAATGTCTACATACCATTTACGATAGTTCCGAGATATATTTATCCTTTTCCTCTATTTTAAATTTACATCAGAATATTAAAAAAAACTAGCTTACTTTCTTAAACTCGTCAAATTAACACAAATAATTTTGGGACATTATATCCTGAAGTTAAAAACATCATTCAAAATGTTACTATTATACATATTTTAAAGGGAAATTGGACAAATATACCCCGAACTATCGTAAATGGTATGCAAATACCTTCTGTCATACTTTAAGGACATTGGTTTCCTTGGTGTCCAAAAATTAGAGCATATATATCCTTCACTCTAACGGGAGACCAAATAGGGACACGTGGGACAATCTTATCCGTTGATCCGATATTTAATAAATGTCGGGTCGATGGATAAGATTATGACACGTATATGCCGTTAGTATAAAGTTGCATTTGCTCTAGTTTTTACACGGTATAGGCACCAGTGCCCCAAAAGTATGACAGTTAAATCTGCATAACATTTATGATTGCTCGGAGGTATATTTGTCTTAAAATCGCCAAATTAAGAGACAAAATGAAAAGGAGGGAATATGAGTAAGCTTACCATGATGACACCCTTAATAATATCATCTGTGTAACATTCTGGCTGGTCTCTCTGCAAAGACAACAACGTGTGAATAATTGTTTTGTTATCAGCTCTGCTGTTTCTACATTCATCGATTAGGCCCTGAAGAAATTCATCTCTTCTTATCTTCAACTCCACCAAATTCTTCTCCAATCCTTGAAACCCAATCCATTTAAGTATTGGAATATAATCACAAATATTCATAATCATAGTTGGGCCGAACAAGTCATCAGTCGATGACTCGGCCCAACGTTTACCTGCAACCATTTTCGTTAACACATCGTACACTAATTTCTCAAATAGAATTTTCAGTTTCACTTTTTGAGTAATTCCTCCTTTGTAGTCTAAGGTTAATTTTTTTGCCATGAAGTGGACTTCTTCCGTGCGGATGGAAGAGGCATTGTTGAGGGTAAAAGTGGAAAATATTTGAATATTGGAAATTCGGCGAAGATTACGCCAATGGTCACCATAAGGTGAGAATCCAATTGTTGTGTGGTTATAGCCAAGGTGTTTACTAGCTAGAGATTTTGGTCTATTCGCGAAAATAATGTCATTTTTCGTGAAGCATTGCTCCGCGATTGAGGCAGAAGAGACGATTATCACTTGAGATGTACCAAAATGTAGGTACATAATAGGACCATATTTGCTAGAAAGTGATTTGAAGGTTTGGTGAATTGGAGATTTGAGGAGATGGAGATGTCCAATAATTGGTAAAAATGGTGGACTTGGAGGAAGATTTTTCTTTCTTGCATTTTGCAATTTTCGAAAAAAAAAGATGGAGAAAATCACGAGTATAGTTGAGAATATGAATCCGATCTCCATATTCACGAATAATAATTTTCACCGAATGAAAGCAGTACTTTAACCACCGAGTTTAGTAGAAAGAATCAAATCTTTTCAAAAGGTTCATGAAGACTCGCAGAGGAAAGGCTTTATCCCTATGTTGTTGCATGGGCTGATTTTATTAATTTCAGAAGATTAACTTTTGTGTTGTCGTTTATTATAAGGTCAATTAAATTGAAGTAAGCACTGATGTCAAATGCATGTGTACACTAAAAAGTCTTTAACTTTGAACTTATTTTAATGAATGAGCTGATTTTTAGATCTTGTAAGATATTATTTCACCCTTAAACACGTTAACCTTTTATCTTTTAAGTTTAAAGGTTTCTGCTATTACAAAATATGGCGCTGACATAGTAGATAGAGATTTTATTCGATTTGATTGTATGAGGCTCCATATTTTAAGGGTGTTTCCACATGCAACAAATATGAAATAAAATTAAAGCACAGACTAAGGTCAGCCGTATGGCAGAGCCTACGGAACGCGTTGGGTAGCAGAATGAGTCTTAGCACAGCCTTTCATCCTCAGGCCGATGGGCGATGTCCAATCTAGAGGACCATTATTGCAACATATATGAGAATCTTATATCTAACTCAATCTCAAAAGTTAGTTTACAAGGGGAGTATTGTCCAAGTCTATTCCATTCCATTCCACAACCAATTTGAGGTTTTTACTCACTCTAACAGAACACAAAGGTAAATTCAAATTTTTTACATAAGCAGGAACAGATCTATACTGCAATGAATAATTGACTTAGAGCAGATCAGGTAACTGAAAACAGTACTGGTGCGGAATACAAATAGCCTCCAAAGGCTCTTCCTTGTTCTAATTGTCTATAGAATCAGAACGAACATTATATCTAAACTAACAATACAATACAGTACAATGGGTAACAACCATCCAAACGAGGTGTTAGTAGGGAGAACTAGGCATTAAATACTCTATAAAAAACAAATCTTCATACTGCAATAACAAGAAGCAAAAACAAATGGCATCTTCACCTACTGTTCAGCACATTTCAGATTGTTTCATCAAGCCACTTTACGATTCAGAAGAGTCGAAAAAGCCTGTTTATCTATCATCATGGGATCTAGCCATGCTTTCATTTCAATATATCCAAAAAGGTCTACTTTTCACCAAGCCATCATCATTTCAACTTGATCCTCTATTGCAAAAGCTTAAAGAATCCCTCTCAATCACCCTTGTTCATTTTTACCCATTAGCTGGTCGTTTCAAAACACTTAATAAACAAGAAAATCCCCCTCTTTACACCGTCTTTATCGACTGTGTTAATAGCCCTGGTGCAAGATTTATCCATGCTAATCTTGATTTAACTACCAAAGGATGTGCCTTTAGTTGTCCAATCGTTTTTCGATCATGATAGAGCTATTAACCATGATGGACATGATTTATCTTTGTTAACTATTCAATTAACAGAATTAATTGATGGGGTTTTCATTGGTTGCTCAATTAACCATGCAGTAGCTGATGGTTCTTCTTTTTGGCATTTCTTTAACTCTTTCTCACAAGTTTTCAAAGCCAATAATGGGCAAAAACAGAGCATTCTCATTTCTAAATCGCCGAATTTTAACCATTGGTTCCCAGAAGGACATGGCCCAATTATTAATCTTCCTTATACTCACCATGATCAATTCACTAGTAGAAATGAAGCCCCAATCATGAGAGAAAGATTTTTCCATTTCTCAGCAGAGTCTTTAAAGAAACTCAAAGCAAAAGCCAATCAAGAATGTAACAGTAACACCAACACCAATAAGATTTCGTCTTTACAAGCTTTGTCAGCTCATATGTGGAGATGCATAACAAGGGTTCGGAAATTCCCATCTGATCAAATGACAAGTTGCGGGATGTTAGTTAATAACAGAGCAAGATTGGATCCTCCATTGCCAGAAAATTATTTTGGGAATTGCATACAAACTGTTCGAAGAAATGCCTCAGTGGGAAAACTTCTTGAAAATAACCTTGGTTGGGCAGCTTGGGAATTGCATCAAGCTGTGGTGAATCATAAGAACAAAGAAATTCGTGAATGGGTTGAAAGATTGGAATGTGGTGTGGTTTATCAGTTGGGGAGCTTTTGTGATCCTTGTAGTATCGTGATTGGGAGTTCGCCACGATTTGATATGTATGGGAATGAATTTGGATTTGGAAAAGGAGTGGCACTTAGAAGTGGATATGCACATAAGTTTGATGGGAAAGTTAGTTTGTGTGAAGGAATTGAAGGTGATGGTAGCATAGATTTGGAAGTGTGCCTTTTACCTCACTTCATGGCTTCTCTTGAAACTGATAAGGAGTTCATGGATAGTTTATAAAGTTAATTTAGATGTTTTGGTATTTGAAGAATTGATGCGTTTTCAATGTTGATCAATTTGATATGGGTTTGATTCTTGTTCTTTAACTTTTTCTCATCCGTGCTTGTCTCGACTAATTCCATATTGGATTGTAAAACGCTCTCTAACCAAGATGATTATGTATTGAAGAATTCAAACACGAGACCTCTGATTATAATGATCTTATAATTGAAGGATAACTTATCTCAAGCCATACTTAGAGGTCCGTTTGCAAATATAATATCGTTTTCTTGTGAAACATTCTTCCACAGCAGATTGAGAAGACACAATAAGCAAATTTCGACAGCCAAACCGGAGGTACAGGTACAAAACTGGTCCATATTTAGTTGATAATGAGGATGATGTCTGATGAAGTGAATTTTTGATAAGGTAAAGATGGCCAATAATTGACAGAGATAGAGGACTAGGTGATAAACGTTTTACGGGATAAAACAGATGTTTTATCAAAAAAAACTGTTAACAAGAAATATCAAGATAGTAGCTAAATAGTAATAGTTAAAGTTCAGACTCTCCATGGGCGAAATGTTGAAACAACACATCGAGAGAGTTGTTCGTATGAAAGGGTGATACCTTAGATTTCACTAAGATCTCGGATATTTTTAAACCAAAAGATAGAAAAAGGCTACGTGTGAGTCATTTTCTAAATGTTAGACGTATTTTTGGCCATTTTTTTTTTGTTTAATAATATATCGTTGGAAGTACCTAAGCGTGAAGTTAGTTAGTAGTTGAGTGACAAGTTCCTAGTGTGTAGAGACAAAAAGCATGATCATATTGCTGATGAATTTAAGTACTTAGGATAAAGGATGACTAAATGAGGCAGACAGATAGAGAGACTGTGTGAAAACTAAGTTTTGTAACACATTTTTCTTGTTTGTATTTTTTCTTTCATTAAGAGTTTAAGTTATATACGTAGTTATTGTAAAGTTTTTTAAGTACTATACGCTCATATTTAGGTTCTAGCGGGTAATCTACTTTTGTCCTTAAACGCGTGTACTTATTTATAAACATTCAGCAAGAACACAAAGGTAGATCCTTACACCACATAGATAATAAACTCAGAGCTGGTCAAGGAATCGAATACAATTCTGGCGCGGAATGCATATGGCCTCCAAAGGCTTTTCCTTGTTCAAAGTGATTCTAGCATTATAGCACGCATCCAAGTTCTCCTCAAATTCTACATTTTCCCAATCAAACCACTGAATCAACAAACCCAAAACCAACGAAGCAGTACGTAAGCCCATTGCAGCTCCAGGGCAGGCTCTTCTCCCCATTCCAAATGGCACAAATTTATAATTGAACCCTTCTTTTTCCCCTTTCATACCCTCAAATCTCTCTGGATTAAACTTTTCAGGCTCATCCCATACCTCGGGGTCCCTATGGATGGCCCAAGCGTTAACAATTAGGATCGTATGTTTAGGTACATCATAGCCACCAATAGTACAATCTTCTAATGAGTGGTGAGGCAAAAGAAGCGGTGCTGGAGGGTATAATCTCAGTGTCTCATTGATAACACACTGCAAATAAGGTAGATTAGTGAAATCAGATTCATTGAGCAAACGCACATTCCCCACTTTGCTGTCAATCTCAGCTCTCAGCTTGTGAAATGCCTCAGGGTGAGCTAAAAGAAGTCGCATCGCCCATTGAATTGTCATTGATGTGGTCTCTGTTCCCGCAATAAACAAAACCTGTCAAACAACTCTAATTAGTGAAGTTACCTTAAAGTTGAAATATATTAAGTAAATTTTGACTGAATGTACCTGTAGAACACTTTTAATGAGATCATCTGTATAGAATTCGGGTTCTGATTCTTGCAGAGACAATAGAGTTTCAACTAGTGTGTCCTTCTTCTCTCTGTTTCCATTAGAACTAGACTCCGAAACACTAATAGGACTAACTTTCTTCTGTCGAAATTCGTCAAATAGACTATTCAGGAATTCATTTCTCTTCTTATGAGCTGAAACCATCCTCTTCTCAATCCCTTTATACCCAAACCACTTCAATACTGGCAAGAAATCACACACATTCAAAGGCAACAATGTCGCGAAGAAAAATCCCTTGATCTCTTCAATAATTTCTTTACCCTTCTCTGTTCCTATCTCCTCCTCACTTACGCAACGTTTCCCAGTACCACTTCTCATCATAATATTAAACGCAAAACTAGAAACCCAATTGCTCAAGTTAATTTTCACATTACTACTCCCACTCCTATTACAATTAGCTTTAAATAAACCGCGAATAAGGATTGTAATTTCTTCACTCCTCAATGCAGAAGACTTTTGAAGGCTATTGAAAGAGAAGATCTCAATTACCATTAGACGGCGAAGCGCCCTCCAAAGATAACCATAAGAAGCCCAAACAACAGCCGTATAGTTGAATGAATACTTATCTCCAATCATAGTCTGAGGACGATTCGCAAATATAATGTCGTTTTTAGTGAAACATTCTTCAACAGCGGATGGAGAAGTCACAACAAGCAAATTTCGACAGCCAAACCGGAGGTACATAACTGGTCCATATTTAGCTGATAATGAGGTTAATGTATGATGAATTGAATTTTTGATCATGTAAAGATGACCAATTATTGGAAGAGATAGAGGACTAGGCGGTAAACGATTTTTGGAACGAAACAAGTATTTTAACAAAAAGATAACAAAAAATAGCAATAAGGAGTAAGAGTACTTAGAGTTAAGAGTCTCCATGGCCAAAAACAGAGTAATTGTAGACTTTACAAGTCAAGGCAGTGTAGTTTTAGTAAACAAATTTGTGTTTCATATATACATATCAGTTCTCAATGTGTGGAGGCTAAAAATTTCGTAAGCAATGATCATATACATGACGCATTTTAAGTAAGTGACAAATTGAAATATATCAAATTTCTACGTTTCTATATAAAAATAACACTAACAATAATTCAAGAGAGTTAGAAAGAAGAAAACAACCAAGTGAAACGTGTGCCGGGACCACGAGGTAGTACCGGAAGGGGAACATAAGATTTGAAGACTAGCGGGAAATTATTATTTTAACATAGACGTTAGTGAAATTTTTCAATAATGACAGAAGAGTAATGCCTGGTATGTAGATTGATCACTGATCGCGCGAGCAGTTACGAAAATACGAAGTATATAGATCAAATATGATTTTCTGTCTAATAATTAGTCTTTACCATGGTCAAAGAAGTGCAAACTACATAAGGTGCACAAGTTAATATATGCTACGCTAAGTATTATCTTTTGGTATATATATATATAATATATATATAATTTTTTCAAGATACATTATCTTATCGATATTTATATTTTAAAATCAAGCTAACTAGTGCACATAACCCCACATATACATTAGTCCACCTCTGGCTGGAAAGTTGTAAGATTCAACTAATCACATGAGAAAGAAGTTTATATAAGATAAAAAGAGAGATAATTCGGAAAGTCACTCAACTTTGACTTTTAATTGAAAGTTAGTCAATTATAAATTTTTCATTCAGAAAGTTATTCGATTATGTTTTTAACCCAAAATCTCAATTATACAACTTTCTGAGAGAAAAGTTCAAAATTAGAGTAACTTCCTCAAGTTAAACGGTAGGTGAGAAATGAAATCTATTAAAGAAGTAGTCTTTACCTTATCAACAAAGGGCAATTGATTAAGTAATTGACAAATTCAAGTACTCTCGATAGATAATATATATAATTATATTGTAGTATTATCATTTCACGTTAGAGAGAGTGAAAGCTATGTGACGTTTAATACTATGTTTTTTAATGCAAAAAATAATAGTATGAATTTGGTTCTTTATCACCTCTACTCATTTTTATTTGTCACTGACTTGACATACGTATTAAGAAAATAATTATTGACATAGATATTTTATCTTAACATCTCTATTAATTGATGTTAGTAGTAGGTCTTCAAGAATGATGATGCATTATTTTTCCTAATCCAATCTACAAAACGACCCGTTAGTAGTTAATAGAAAGTTGAGTTATTTACTTAGAGGAGTGACCACTTCCCACTTAATAAATTTATTTTTTTTATTTTAGAA
>CM040621.1:90681113-90752357 GCA_022817965.1 Solanum lycopersicoides
ATTTTATTAGTTTAGAAGCTAATTACTTAAATAAATTTTTGCTTACAATATTATGAGCCTTATCATATTTTGGTACGTCCTACATGTATCTAGGAATATATAATGGAGTCAAAATTAAATATAATTTGTTCGAGATACATTATATCTAAGTATATCTGATAGCAAAAATATATGTATCTAAGTATATCATTCTCAATATATAATAGAAGACTCTTAATTAATGGTAAAATACGTAAAAAAATAAATTAAAAAGGGTAAAATTTCTAAATTAGTATATATGGTATGATTCCCTCCTCCTCCTCTTTTTTCTTAACGGTATACCTATATTTTGAAAATCTTAATATTCACATTTGAATAATTAAATTTCGAATTCGAACTCTGAAAATGAAAAAAAAAAAATGTCGGTTTTCACATTAGTCCATTTCATTTTAATTCCCACGCCTTCATTTTCATTATATATATATTTTTTTTGTGTGTATTTTACCAGATTTAGAAATACACACGTCTGATATATTAAAGGCAATAAATTCCATGTCGGCCATACATTTAATCAAGTCTGTTTTTATTCATATCACTTGCACCAACTAAATATTCGATTTGGCACTAAAACATACTCCTCACTAATTTTTAATGCTTCATCACTAAGTATATATTTCAATTCCATATTAAAAAGATCAAACATGTTTAAAAATTTATTGTAGATTTCTTAGTGTTTTTTAATAAGAGAAAAATGAGTTGATTTTTTAAATAGTCACTCGATTAGTAATAATTGTTACTCTCTTCATTCGGTATTGTTTGTTATTTTGCGTTTTTTAAAAGTCAATTTAACTGATTTTCAAAGTTAAATTAGATCACATTAATTTGATATTTTAAACAAAAAATAGATATTCTAAAACTATATGAAAAGTACTATAAATTAAAAAAATTTCATATTAATATGATAAAAAATATATCTTAAAATGTTAGTTAATTTTTTTTAAATTTAATTTTAAAAATAAAAACCATAATAAATAATACTGAACTTAGGGAGTATTTCATATGGTCATATTTTGTAAGGAAAGAAAATGGAATTATGAAGAAAAACAGTTTTATGAAATAATAACCTATTAATTGAATGATAATGTGAGAATCAATAAGTGAAAATAAATAGTTTTTGAAAAATAAACTCTATAACAACCTTTTAAATTTATTTATTAAAAAACTTCTTGCTAATATTTCTTGAGAAATTTAAGCAAACACCTCTAAATTTTTAAACAAGGTTATTGGAGAATCTCTCTTTTTTACTAAGCTAACATATCTAGATTCTAACCTAAGACAAAAAATAAATAAATAAATTTACCCGGTTATGCCATGTAATTTAAAATTTACCCCCTTTTGCCACGTAATTTAATTTCTTTATTATTAAATAAAAATTTTTGGTCTCAAATATTGAAAATAGTGTTTACTTCTTAATAAGCCAACTCATGATGAATTCAGATTAATTACACTTTTTTGAATATCATATTTATAAAAAAAGATACTTCTTAAAAGGTAGGTGAAAGTTTGTGGATTGATATGAATTTTATAGTTTTTTATTATTTGTATTATAAATTAAATAAATATATATATATATTAATTTATGAATTTCTAACAAAATTTACTGATGTTTAATAGTAAGAAAGAGGTTGTAGAAATGTTTTTTCCTTATCCGAGATTTTTTCCTTCAATTAATCTTTTTTCTTTCTTTCCCCCCTTAGGTAATTTCTTCCAATCAATAATGGTTCTCAACTTCTGTTTTTATTTAACTTTTAAATACTTTTCGTTGACATTCTTCACAGAAAATAATTTTTCTCAGAATCTGTGAAAAAGTATAGTTTTAGGGTGTGTTTGGTATGAAGGAAAATGGTTTTTATGGAAAATATTTTCTTAGAAAATGTTTTTCTGGAAAACAAGTAGATTTTGGACTTATTTTCTCATGTTTGGTTGGTGAGAATTTTTTTTTTCCAGAAATGAATTATAGTGTTTGATTTATTAATGAAAAATAATTTTTGAGAATCATCTTTTATTTTTACTAGAGTAAAAAATAATTTATAAAATTGAAAATATTTTTAAAAAACAAAATTATTATTTTTTTGGGTGGTGATGGAGTAATGGGTGGGGTAGGGGCAGGGGGTAGGAGTGAAAAAATAAAAATTTGAAGTTGATAGTATTTTTGAAAAACAAAATTATTCTTTTTGGTTGTTGGGGTGGGTGGGGGCTGGTCGAGGGGAGGGGGACATTGGAGTTTAAAAATAAAATTTTGAAGTTGAAAATATTTTTAAAAACAAAATTAATTTTTTGGGGAGGGGAGGGGGTTGGGGGGGGGGACTGGCCGGTGAGGGGTGGGGGGGTCAGGGATCGGGTGAAAAAAATAAAATTTTAAAATTGAAAATATTTTTTTAAAATTGTTGTTTTTCCAAAAAAATAAATATAATTTGAAATTGGAAGAGAGTTTTGAAAAATGTTTTACTTAATTTTTGAAGGGAAGTAATTTTCCTTAATTTTGAGAAAAATTAGTTGATTTAGCAAACATTTTCCAAAACTTTTATCTCAACCAAACATGAAAAAATTAAAAAACATTTCCAGAAAACATTTTTCCTTCATACCAAACACACTCTTAGATAAATCAAAGTCTCATATTAGTACTTTTTTAAAACTAGATTTGATAATTAGGATAATGAAATTATTAAGTAAATTTACTCATGACTTCTTAAAGAAAGTGTTGCATTCCGAAGATATCCTGATTATTTTTTTAAAAAAGTTATAAGCTTTAGAATTGACATGTTTCCTACCATTAGATAAGAAAAATAAACAGATCGAGTGAAATTTTATAAATCATTAAGCTAATGAATAAATTTATCGAATATCTTCGAAGTTTACTTAATCAAAATAAGTTATGTTACAAATTGAAAACGACTCATAACTCAATCCATTCAAATTGATTTATTACATTTGCTATATTTTTCAAACAAAATTATAACCTAATCCCTCACTTTACATACATTTAGTTTTCACCGACGAATATAACACATTCACTTGTTGAAGAAGAAGGAAATTGACGATTGGAACATGTCCAACGCAGTTGACTGACTTGTCTACAACAAGTGTTGATGATAAAGGAAGCTGAGGATTGAAACATGTCGAAAGAATAGGTCCAACGAAGTTGACTGGCGAGTTCACAACCCTACTAAGAATTAGAGTCGCACTAGGATTAGACTACATCAACACTTGCCGTAGACAAGTCAATCAACTGCGTTGGACTTGTTCCTTTGACATGTTCTAATCGTTAATTTCCTTCTTCTTCAATACCAATAAGATCAAATCACTACATAACAAATCATCTTTTAACGAAAATTAATTAACAATAATAATTTAATTGTCACTAAATATATATTTTAGAGGCAATTAACACTTTTTGTATATGTCTTTAAAGCCTTTAGCGACACTTGATCTAATGACACTTAACTAATGTCGATAAAAAACTTTAACACTCTTTATTAATATGTCTATTTATTGCTGCTAAAAATAATCAGAAATTCATAACTAAATTGATATCCCAATTTTTAAAATTTCAAAGTCAATAATAGATTATTTAAATTTTATATAAACATTATTTAATGATTTGATCAACTAAAACCATAATATTTTAACTTTTAAGAATTGTCTCATTCCTGTTATTATGTTGCGTCTTGCTGTTTGTATATATATATTATTTTCTTATGAATAAAGGAAAATATTATATGGTTAAAATTGCAGACGAAAGGATTTTTTTTATAAGAATTTGTCTGTAGTTAAATCATCCAAAAGTAAAACACGTGACAAATTGCACCAATATTCAAAATAGTTTTATGACTACTTTTATCAAACAATCTGAATAAATAATAGTTCTCTTTTTAGTTCAGTTCTTGCAATTCTTAATTTTAAAAGGAAAATTCAAGCGTCATGAATGACGTTTTATATATGTGAAGTGCAGGTTGAGAGAATATTATGTAATCCATTTAATTTGTGATACTATAATTGATCTTTAGAAAAAAAGTTATGATATTCGGATCAGCTTTTACGTATCTCAATTAATTTCACGAGATATTTGTCATCTCTCACCAATAACAGGTCACTCTGTCCATCAAAACTAAAAATATATGAAAAGAATATTTACTTAGCGTTTTTTGTTATAATTGATTTCTATATTGACAATTATTCTAATCTTTTTGATAACTCAAATTAAAATTGCATGTATTTCGTGTTTAATTTGTTCATGTGACTCACCTAATAAACTATACATTTTTGCTAATTTTTGTACGATTTGTTTTTAATGAAATTTAAGAATTAAAGTTAGAGCTAGATGCCACTTTTTTTTTTAGCATAGGTCAGCATCTGTAGCAATGCCAAAAAAAAAAAAAAAACGAGAGAAGAAACCTACAAATTATTGTGATGTGGTATGTTGTGTATTTTATTCAATACTTCCTACTCTCTTCATTTATTTTTATTTGTTATATTACGTTTTTTAAAAGTTAAATTAACAAAATTTTAAAGTTAAATTAAATTATATTAATTCGATATTTTAAGCAAAAAATTTAGATAATCAAAAACTGTATGAAATGTACTATAAATTACAATATTTTGCATATCAATATGATGAAAAAATACATCTTAAAATGTTAGTCAATGTTTTTATAGTTTGACTCTAAAAATAGAAATCATGACAAATAATAGCAGACGGAAATAATTATTTTCTTATCAATACAAGTATCAAATAACTCTATCACTAGGGCTACATCAGATATAATTAATGTGTTGTGTCTTTCTACTAATTAAAAATAGGAGAAACGACACTTTTAGTTCCTATGTTAAGGTTAATTTCTTATTTTAGTCTTTGTGTTATTTAACTTAGCACTATTAACCTTTAATTATATCAAGTGAGTGATTTTACTTCTTCAACTAATTAACCCAAAAAAATTAACAGAGAGTTCACTGCTAAAAGGGGTAATTCGAATATATTAAAGTAATTGCTTGAGAATTTCGAAAAAAATCATTCGTTGCGTAATTTATCGTTCGTCGGTGTGAGGAGGGAGGGTTAATGCCTATCAAGTTGGTTTTTGAAATTGTAGCTCAAATCGACGGGCTTTTTCTTCTAGATAGAGATAGGGAAGACTTAGCTTGTTCTTCAAAGAGAGAATTAAAAAGGAAATACCTGAACTACCCCTTTTAGCAGTGAACTCTCTGTTAATTTTTTTTGAATCTGTAAGTTGAAGGACTAAAATCACTTACTTAATATAATTGAGGTTAATAATGTTAAGTTAGATAACACAAGAATTAAAATAAGAATATAATTTTAATAGAGGGACTAAAAATACCGTTTTTAGATATCTCTAAAATCAGTAGTTAGTCAAGTTATAGCAGTATAATTAACGTATTACAATAAAAGTGTTCTAAGGACATCAAGAAGAATGAGTCAATGAAACGGTAAAAAGTGTGTGAAAAGCTCACATCAACTAATATGGCCACTTGAGCAATATGGGAAAAAGATAAACTATGGCCAGATGGCCAGATTTTTATTACATTCAATTCGCGTCTCAATTTATGTGGTGTGCTTAAAAAAATAAAATTCATAGAAATAAATAGAGAAGAATAAAGTACTTTTCAAACTAGTTGACTAAGTAAGTTGCTGATGTTTGTATGGTTATAAACCATTGGAAAGAACGTCTGATATAATTTTTAATTTTATCATTTTAAACCGATATATCTTTATTATAAAAGTGACTTATATAAATTATTATTATTATATAAATGACTCACATAAACTATACTTTGATATATTTAACTAATTTTAATTTAAAACAACAAAATTAAAAAAGTATCATAAATTTCATAACATATCAAACTATTTTATTTTTTTACAACGGATGAAGTAAGAGATGATTAGTCGACTCAGGTGCGGAGCTAGCTTATTGCTAGAGGGTTCATCCGAACTACCTTCGGCGAAAAATTATATTATTTATAGATGATTAAAATAATTTTTTAAATATATATATAATAGGCGTCAAATCTGTTTCGACTACTTCATGTGTCTGTTTCTCCAAATATTGAACATTCTTAATGAAAATTTTGGTTCCGACACTGAGTGAGTCAGACTAGTATTCTTTCCAAACTCTAAACGAGTTTCACAATTCAATTGTGTTTCACGTGATCCTTTAATTTAATACCACCAATATAAAGTGGGGTAATACCGTCTATATATAAAACTATACTACGCAGCAATAAATTGTCAAGAATTCTAAGTTCAATCATTTTATTTTCTTCAAATTATTATTTCAGCCATGCAGAACTTTTATAATTCAAATTCCTCTTATTACTACCTAGCTATCATCTTTCTGTTTTTCCTCATAATTTTATTGAAACATTTGATTCATAAAAAAAAAAAATTACCACCTAGTCCATTGTCTCTTCCAATAATAGGTCATCTTTACCTTGTCAAAAATTCACTTCACCAAACATTAAACTCTTTATCAACTAAGTATGGTCCGGTTATATACCTACGTTTCGGGTGTCGAAATTTATTGATTGTGTCCTCTCGATCCTCAGTGGAAGAATGTCTCACGAAAAACGATGTTGTATTTGCAAACCGGCCACGTAGCATGCTAGGTGACCGGGTTTCTTTTAATTATACTTCTCTTTTTTTGGCACCGTACGGTCAACTCTGGAGAGTTCTCCGCCGTCATACAGCGATTGAGCTCTTCTCTTCCAACAGTCTTCAAAAATCTTCTTTAATTCGAAATGAAGAGATTGAGATTTTGATTCGTTCTTTATTTAAAGCTATTGAAAAGAATACACGTGGTGGTACTAGGGTTGACTTGAATTGTTGGGCTTTTACTTTTGTGTTTAATATTATGATGAGAATTGGTACTGGAAAAAGTTGTGTGAGTGAGGAAGATATAGGAATGGAAAAGGGAAAAAAGATTATTGAAGAGATGAGGGGTGTTTTCTTTGCTAATTTGTTGGTTTTAAACATTTGTGATTATTTGCCAATTTTGAAATGGTTTGGGTATAAAGGGATTGAGAAAAAAATTGATTTAATGAGTATGAAGAGAAATGAATTTTTAAACAAATTACTTGACGAATTTCGACAGGAAAAAAATAGAAGTAGTAGTGATCATGAAGCTAAGGGGAAGAAGGCGACGCTAGTTGAAACTTTATTGTCTCTGCAAGAATCTGAACCTGAATTCTATACGGACGATCTCATTAAAAGTCTTCTAGTGGTACGTACATCATACATGTGCATAAAGTTGGTACTATTAGATGTCCTTGATTTGTTTCATAACTTTTACTATACGTACTATACATGTGTATATTTACTATACGTACTATACATGCATGTATATATATATATATATATATATATATATATATATATATATATTCGTTGTATATATTATATATCCTTACAAATTTTGCTGGCGTGTCTTTTTGAGTATAGACGTGAAAATAATAGGCTCACTGTCGTTATTAGTTTCTAAAGATTGTAAATATGAGAAATCACATGATTAGACATACTCCATTTATCATATATTATATTATTACTTATAGTTTTAAAATATTACGTATCTTACTGCTTAAGTGAGCGTTTTCTATCATATATTGAGAAAAATACATCTTGATATATATATTATTGCTATCAAATATAGTAAAATAAAGAGAGATACGAGCAAGATTAGGAAGTAGGTGAGAGAGATTTGTTACCAGATACACATAAACTCACTTGGATAGAAAAATTACACCTAATTTTGACCCCATGTATCTCGAGATACATGTATTCTGGACGTATCTAGACACACCAAATCTGATAAGAATCACAATATTGCAAATTATTGTGTATCTAAATAATTAACTCTTAAACCGGTGAATTTATATAAGTTTCCTCTATAAATATTAGAGTAAATTACAACCATTTGGGTCATCTAGTTTACAAAATATATGTACATAGATAGACCATAGTGTATAGATAATGTAGGTCTTATTGGCGCATACCACGGTGGGGTCTTCGACTGGGGTGAAGTCGTAACAAGGTTGCCGTAGGGGAACCTGTGGCTGGATTGAATCTTTTGCGATGGAAATGCACTCTTCCCCAAACTTTCCAACATAGGGGTCTAGCTTGCTTCCACTGGTGGCGGGCGGGAGAAGGGTCCAAAGGACACGTAGCCGGGGGTCGAGTCCAAAATCCAATTGTTCACTTTATACTAATATACATATATTATTATACATATACACAACATATACACATGATACATAATAGAGTTTATATGCAATGTATATTACCAGACTGACAATATATAATTTGCTTGTTTTAGGCTTTGTTTGTTGCGGGAACAGAGACCACATCGATGACAATTCAATGGGCAATGCGACTTCTTTTAGCTCACCCTAAAGCATTTCAAAAATTGAGATTCGAAATCGATAGCAAAGTTGGGAACAAACGTTTATTAAACGACTCCGATTTCAATAATCTTCCTTATTTACAATGTGTTATAAACGAGACGTTGAGATTATACTCTCTAGTACCACTTCTATTGCCTCATTACTCATTAGAAGATTGTACTGTTGGTGGCTACGATGTACCAAAAAATACAATCCTAATGGTTAACGCTTGGGCCATTCATAGGGACCCCGAGTTATGGGACGAGCCTGAAAAATTCATACCTGAGAGATTCGAGGATATGGATGGGGCGAAAAAAGAAGGGTTTAATTATAAATTTATACCATTCGGTATGGGAAGAAGAGCATGCCCCGGTGCTAATATGGGCATGCGTACTGTTTCATTGGGGTTAGGTTCTTTGGTTCAATGGTTCAATTGGAAAAATGTGGAATTAGATGAAAATTATAGTAATATGGATGAATACTATAATTCTAATGTAATTTCAAGTAAGGATAAGCCTTTTGAGGCTATTTGCATTCCTCGTCAGCATTAATTTCGAATAAGAATTGTGTGTTGTGTAATAAATAAATGTATGCTAGATGTATCTTGGATTGGTGTGTAACATGTGATATATATAAGGATTTTATCTTTGTGTTTTTATGGAATGTACTACCCAAATAAGATCAATATTGTGGAAATGGATTAAGAGTGTGTCTCGATTGATTTATACTTTTTCGTTTTTATTTTATATGAGTTTAGTTTAATTTCAGATGGAGTTTTAAAAAAATGAAAGAAAGTGACTTTAGAAACTTGTGGTCTAAAATAAGACATTTCATTAATGGTAAAATAAATATTTTAAAGTTTATGTTACTATTTAATACAGAAATATGTCAGTTTTTGACTAAATAAAAAATAAGTCATATAAATTGACACAGAAAAAATAGTGTTTTTCAAGTTAAAATAAATTTTAAAGCGATTTTGTAGTATTTCGATAAAATAAAATACTGTTTTAAGCTAACAAAACAAAAATAAATAAAAAATAAGAAGTAATAATTCTTAATTTATGACTTCTGATTTATAAGCGCCACACTATAAGCTCATTCTTTAGTAGATTTCCCAAAACAGTTAATTATCCTCTTGTATTTCCCATTTATACATAACAGTAAATTATTTTTGTTATGATCTATACAAAATATGTATTTTATTTGAAAACAGATATTTATTTTTATTTATCATTTTTGATATATAAAAAAAAATAATTTTTTTCCATGTTTTATTCTTAATATTAAAAACTAATCTCCAAATCGTTCTCAAAGATCTAATACTAAAGATCAATTAATACGGATATGATGATAAGATAACTATGTCAATAATTATTTTCTCATACCAAATTTAACACAGACAAATAAAAATAGACAAAGACGATAAGAGCCAAATCCGTATTAATTTTTTTTTTATTAAGAAAAGCATAGTACGTATTAAACGCCAAATGTTTGTTACACTCGTGAGTCGTGACCCTTCGCTTTCACTTTCTCTATCCTTTTTCGTAAAGTGATAATACTACAATAAAAGTATATATATATATGCTATCGAATTTGTTAATTACTTCATCAATTGCCCTTTGTTTGTTGATAACGTAAAGACTACTTCTTTTTTTAATAAATTTCAATTTCCACGTACTTCTTTATATTGAAAAAGTCACTCTAACTTTACGAGAAATTTTTTTATAATTGAGTGAACTTTAAGTTAAGAATCAAAGTTGAATGATTTTTCTTATCCAAACTTCTTTCTTGTGGAATTAGTTGATACTTGACAACCACGCATGCATGTCAGTTCCACTCATAGGTGGACTTATGTGTATAAACGGTCATGTTCACTCGTTAACTTTGGATTATTTTTCTAAATATATATATTTAGTATTAAAATGGCACTACAATAAATATAATATATAGCTATGAAATTATTAGTTACGACATTAAATTCGTCACTAATTATTTGTTTTTGGTGACAAAATTTACTTTTCGTACTTAAATATATGAGACACATATTTTTAGTGACGAAACATAAGAATTCGTAGCGAATTTTTGTCCATTAAAGTTTCCCACCAAAAAATTATTTGGCGCCATTTTGTGAAGTAGTGTTAGTCACTTATTTAAAGTTATCGGTGACACATTATTTCGTCACTAATAGTGAATGTAATTCATGACAAACTACGACATCAAATTCGTCACTAATTATTCGCTTTTAGTGACAAAATTTACTTTTCATGCTTAAACATATGAGACACATACTTTTAGTGACGAAACATAAAAAATCCGTAGCAAAGTTTTGTTCACTACAGTTTTCCACCAAAAAATCAATTGGCGTCATTTGTTAAGTAGTGTTAGTCACAAATTTAAAGTTATGAATGACACATTATTTCATCACTAATAATGTATCTAATTCATGACAAAATATTTTTTGTCTTATAATTTATTAAATATTAGACACAAAAAAATTTCATATAAAAAAATATGATGTTACAATATCGACAAATTAGAGTTCGTAGTTAAATATTCTAAATTTTAGCTATGAAAATTAATATTCAATTATGACATTTATTTCATCACTAATAATATAAATAATTGGTAACAAATATTTTATTGTCTCTAATCAATCTATGATTTAGTGACAACAAAAAAAAATTATCACAAAATATGTAAGGTGTTAAATAGCGACGACTTGAAATTTGTAGTGAATAATTAAACTATTTGCTACAAAAAAAATTCATAGCTTAATACAATTCTTTTTGTTACAATTGTTCATAATTACAAGTGACAACTTACAAAAAGAATAATACAAGTGCTTCATAAGAAGTAGACAAAGTTCTTTCGTTAATTGGCAAGTGAAAATATTAAAATCAATAAATTCGATCGATTTTGTAAAAACAAAAAAGTTCAATATATCAATTTTCTTAAACTACGCAATTATAAAATGCATCATTTGAAAAATACAGTTCGGATTATAAGTATTGTGATTGGGAACGGTTCTACCAATAGATCACTAATATTTGTTTGTTTAACACTTCTATTTTTTATTTGATACCCTTTCATTGATAAGCACGATAAAAAAAATAATGTCAAGTCTTTGTGCTAATTTTTGTGCATGTCTATTAATTTGTGATTGGTAAACTACATAGATTAAGTCGATCTATTTGCTTTTGTCTACAAATATGTACATATTTAATAGTAATTCCACATACGTACGTAGAGTAACTATACAGAGATAACATCGACTAAAAACTTAGATTTTGCAAAGGTGCAATATATTTCATGAATTTCTATTAACTTTTTCCATCTGTGTGAAAATCGAAATAAATTAAAAAAATGAAAGCACAAATAAAAGAAATGAACTAACGAGGATTTCAATTATATTATGATGAAGTACTATAGTTATTAGTATTGATGTTCAAATTGAACCGATTATTCATTTTTTAAATAAAATCAAAAGTTTAATTTTAAATAAATTTATTATTGTACTGAATATTTTTTAAAATTTTACAAAAATAAATAAATAATATGATAAAATCGTACTGAATATATTTAAAGATACTTAAAAAAATACACAGTTTAATTAAAATATAATCTACATTTGACTGAAGAGATAATACCTCAGATGGTCACTCAACTTTGAATAATTTATTTAGAAAGTCACTTAACTTTGGGTTGTTTACTTTGAAAGTCACTAAACTTTATTTTTTAACTCAAAAGTCATTTATCTATTGTTTTTTCACTTAGAAAGTCATCCAACTATTTATATTTCACTTAGAAAGTCACTTAATAAATTTAAATAACTTTTGTCCATTAAAATTTATAAAAATACAAAAAAATAATAAAATTGTTTTAAAAAATAAATAAGATGCTTATTTTAATTATTGTTTTTTTACTACCTTTTCATTAAAAAAAAATAGTAGAAGATCGTTACTGCATCTTTTTTTTTAATTGATTCTTATCAATTCTAATTTTTCTTTATTGGTAATCTTTTAACAAGTTATTTCTAGTTTTACAATTATTATAATCGAGAACTTTTTTGGGGGGAAGGGGGGGGGGTTGCAGTTATTACTTTACGTTTTTTAAAAGAAAAATTATAACTAAATCATTGGAGCGGATAATAAAATAATTAAAATAAATATCTTATTATTTCTTTAAAATAGTTTAAGATAAAATTTAATAAAAAAATTATTTAAATTGATTGAGTGACTTTATAAGTGAAATATAACTGATTGGGTGGCTTTCTAAGTTAAACATTAATAGTTTAATGACTTTTGAGTTATAAAACAAAGTTGAGTGACTTTCTAAGTAAACAACTTAAAGTTGAGTGACTTTCTAAGTAAACAACTCAAATTTGAGTGACCATCTAAGATATTAACTCTTTGAATGAATTGTGGGTGGTAAATTTCATTAATTTGTGTATGAGTATAAATAATCATATAATATATTGTTTCTACAAAAGTTAAATTTGAAAGAAGCGAATGAAGTATAATATAAAACAAAAATGAATGACAGAGTTGGTCTGATGGTAAACACTCCACATAATGTGCGAGCTCCTAGCCAGGGTTGAAATATATATATATATATATATATATATATATATATATATATATATATATATATATATATATATATATATATATATATATATATAATGATAAATTTTATCATATATATATTTAAGACCAAAATAATTTTTTGTATATAAAATATTGTCATTAGTGACGAAATTAGATTTTGTTTAACTACGAAATACATATGACTTTAGAGACAATTGATTTCTTCACTGATTGAAGTAAAATAATTAGGGACGATATAATTTTGTCGGTAGTAATAACCTTTTTAGTAACAAAGCATACTATTAACTACAAAAAATATACTTTTTTACGATAAATAAATTTGTCACAAATATTTAAGCATTTGTAGACGATTTTTCTTTTTGTAGTTAATAAACTACTTTTAGCGACGAAACACTAAATTGTCTTTATATACTTTTAGAGACACACATTTAGTGACGACTGAGTGACGAATTATTTTTCGTCACACAAGATTTTTAGTGACGAAAAATAATTTATTAATGACAAAATTATTTGTCCCTGATAATTGAATTTGTTGTAGTGTGGTTTGGGTATAAATTAAAGGGATTGAGAAGAGGATGGTTTCAGCTCATAAGAAGAGAAATGAATTCCTGAATGAATAAAAACAAACAAGAAAAATGTGTACAAAACTTAGTTTTCACAGTCTCTCTATCTCTCTGCCTCATCCAATCATCCTTTATCCTTTTGTATTTGTCGATTACTTAAATTCGTCAACAATATGATCATGCTTTTTGTTTCTACACACTAGGAACTTATCACTCAACTACTAACTAACTTTATGCTTAGGTACTTTCAACGGTATATTATAAAACGAAAAAATGGCTAAAAATATGCCTACCATTTAGAAAATGAATGACTCATATATACCTTTTTCTATCTTTTGATCTAAAAATATCCGAGATCTTAGTGAAATCTATTTTCTAATGTATCACCCTTTCATACGAAACAACTCTCTCGATGTGTTGTTTCAACATTTTGCCCATGGAGAATCTGAACTTTAACTACTGCTATTTAGCTACTATCTTGATATTTCTTGTTACCATCTTTTTGATCAAACATCTGATTTATCCCGTAAAACGTTTTACCACCTAGTCCTCTGTCTCTGCCAATTATTGGCCATCTTTTCCTTATCAAAAATTCACTTCATCAGACATCAACTAAATATGGACCTGTTCTGTACGTACCTCCGATTTGGCTGTCGAAATTTGCTTATTGTGTCTTCTCCATTTGCTGTGGAAGAATGTTTCACAAAAAACGATATCATATTTGTTGCGGAAGCCGAATATACAGAGAGTGATGGAATCATAACCGCTATATCTGAAGGTAGCTAATAAATAGTAAATGAGACAACAACAAAAGGAACACCAGAAATTAACGAGGTTCGGCAAACTTTTGTTTTCTTTTGCTTATTCCTCGGACACAACCAACCAATATTTATTTCACTACAAAAGATTATAAGTGAAATACTACAAGAGAGAAAGAAGAACAAATGTCTTAGGAGATGAGAAGGCAAGTGAATCTTGACTTTTCTACCAATGAAGAATTATCCTCCTAACTACCATATCTTTTCATTAATTCATTTTTGAATCTTGTCAAATTTAACAATATTTGCAAACCGTCCTCTAAATATGGCTGGTGATAAGTTGTCCTTCAACTATAAGATCATTATTTGGGCTTCTATGGCTATCTCTGGTGGGCCCGTCTTACTGTAAATGAAATGTTATCTTCCAATAGCTTGTGTAAGTCTTCTTCACCGAGGAGAGAAGAAATTGGAATTATTATTCGTGTAGTGCAAAAATTAACTTCAGTAGTTGGGTAAATACTTATGTGTTCAATTTTATGATGAGAATTTGTACTGGAAAACGCGTGGAGTCCATCCCATATTTTTGGTCAATTTTTTTTTATTCAATTGCTATAAGTAATTGTTAAAGAGGATTAATAATTAGAATTGAAAATAAATGATTTGGTGGTTGACAAATTCGTAAGATTTGCAACCCTTTTTGACTTTGCTATATTTACCTATGTCATTAGTGACATAGACATGGTTTTATCTTTCTATAAATAGAGCAATCTTTCTCATTTGTAGAACGGAATCCGTTTGTAAAACACACCAAGTTAGAGAGGAAAATCATTTTGAGAGCAAAGTGAGGTATTCCATAGACAATACAAGAAAAGTAGTATGTGAAGAAAAATAGAATGTGAGCGATATTTTATCAAGTTGGAAACCAAAAGAGTGTTGTTCCTTTTGAGTGTGTAGTAGTCACTTTGAGTATTGTATTCGTGACTACATAGTGTAAAATTTCTTACTATAGTGATATCAGTTGCTCCTCTTGGCCCGTGATTTTTCCCTCATTTAGAAGGATTTCCACGTAAAATTTTTGATATCGTTATTTTCCCATTTCATTTTCATTACATTTACCATATATATTTTTGTGCTTGTTCGCGTTTTTCCCAACAAAACGTTGCGGAAATGAGGAAGATATTGGAACAGAGAAGGTGGGTTTATCTTCGCGGCCTTTGCATTGATTTTGAACGTGTATGATTTCTTGCCAGTATTGAAATGGTTTAGGTACAAAGGGATTGAGAAAAGTATGGTTTACAATGTGTTATAAACGAGACGTTGAGATTATACCCTCCAGTACCACCTTATGATTAATTTTTGACTTATAAGTCAAAATCTATAAGCCGATCCAAATAGGCTCATACTTTAATAGATTTCCCAGAACAGTAAATTCCTTTTGTTATGATCTATACATAACTTGTATTTCCCATTCATCCACAACACTAAATTGTTTTTGTTATGATGTATACAGAACTTGTATTTCCTATTATCATACTCACAGAAAAAAAGAAAAAATCTTCATAGATTAATTTTCTGCCAATTCAAAATCAGTATTTAAATACGTCAGTTTACTAAGAGAAAATATTGCAAATATAAAATAGAATTGTCAACATTTAGAAAATAAATAAAAGTATTGAAAATTATTTTATCAGAAAATATCAAAGAAATATAAACGGAACATTTTGTTAGATAAATTTTTTCATACAAAAGATGGAAACTTTTTGTTTTAAAATTGTAAATAAAAATAATTCCATTCGATTCCAATTTTTTGGAAGATGAATATTTCCTTCTCAAAATTGGAAAACTTAAATAGAAACCTCTCTTCTTTTAATCATGGTTAATATAAGTATACCTTTCTGGTTAAGAAAATTAGTTAATCTAGACCTCTTATATTTAGGTAATATATTTTGTCACACATTCAAGAGAGAAGAGAAATAAAAACTGCCTCGTTCATTTTTACTGATCACTTATTTTTAAAATAATTTTTTATTTGTAAAGATACATTTTTTTTCTTGTTTCACCCTTAACTTTAACTACTAATAATCTCCGAACATCATTCTTGAAGACCTACTACTAACATCAATTAATAGAGATGTTAAGATAAAATATCTATGTCAATAATTATTTTCTTAATACGTATGTCAAGTCAGTGACAAATAAAAATGAGTAGAGGTGATAAAGAACCAAATTCATACTATTATTTTTTGCATTAAAAAACATAGTATTAAACGTCACATAGCTTTCACTCTCTCTAACGTGAAATGATAATACTACAATATAATTATATATATTATCTATCGAGAGTACTTGAATTTGTCAATTACTTAATCAATTGCCCTTTGTTGATAAGGTAAAGACTACTTCTTTAATAGATTTCATTTCTCACCTACCGTTTAACTTAAGGAAGTTACTCTAATTTTAAACTTTTCTCTCATAAAGTTGTATAGTTGAGATTTTGGGTTAAAAAACATAATCGAATAACTTTCTGAATGAAAAATTTATAATTGACTAACTTTCAATCTAAAAGTCAAAGTTGAGTGACTTTCCGAATTATCTCTCTTTTTATCTTATATAAACTTCTTTCTCATGTGATTAGTTGAAACTTGACAACTTTCCAGCCAGAGGTGGACTAATGTATATGTGGGGTTATGTGCACTAGTTAGCTTGATTTTTTTTAATAATAAATATCGATAAGCTAATATGTATCTTGAAAAAATTTATATAGATATATATACCTCGAAAAGATAATACTTAGCGTAGTATATAATTAACTTGTGCACCTTATGTAGTTTGCACTTCTTTGACCCATGGTAAAGACTAATTATTAGACAGAAAATCATATTTGATCTATATACTTCGTATTTTCGTAACTGCTCGCGCGATCAGTGATCAATCTAACATACCAGGCATTACTCTTCTGTCATTATTGAAAAATTTCACTAACGTCTATGTTAAAATAATAATTTCCCCGCTAGTCTTCAAATCTTATGTTCCCCTTCCGGTACTACCTCGTGGTCCCGGCACACGTTTCACTTGGTTGTTTTCTTCTTTCTAACTCTCTTGAATTATTGTTAGTGTTATTTTTATATAGAAACGTAAAAATTTGGTATACTTGAATTTATCACTTACTTAAAATGCGTCATGTATATGATCATTGCTTACGAAATTTTTAGCCTCCACACATTGAGAACTGACATGTATATATGAAACACAAATTTGTTTACTAATACTACACTGCCTTGACTTGTAAAGTCTACAATTACTCTGTTTTTGGCCATGGAGACTCTGAACTCTAAGTACTCTTACTACTTATTGCTATTTTTTGTTATCTTTTTGTTAAAATACTTATTTCGTTCCAAAAATCGTTTACCGCCTAGTCCTCTATCTCTTCCAATAATTGGTCATCTTTACATGATCAAAAATTCAATTCATCATACATTAACTTCGTTATCAGCTAAATATGGACCAGTTATGTACCTCCGATTAGGCTGTCGAAATTTGCTTGTTGTGACTTCTCCATCCGCTGTTGAGGAATGTTTCACTAAAAACGACATATTATTTGCGAATCGTCCTCAGACTATGACTGGAGATAAGTATTCATTCAACTATACGGCTGTTGTTTGGGCTTCTTATGGTTATCTTTGGAGGGCGCTTCGCCGTCTAATGGTAATTGAGATCTTCTCTTTCAATAGCCTTCAAAAGTCTTCTGCATTGAGGAGTGAAGAAATTATAATCCTTATTCGCGGTTTATTTAAAGCTAATTGTAATAGGAGTGGGAGTAGTAATGTGAAAATTAACTTGAGTAATTGGGTTTCTAGTTTTGCGTTTAATATTATGATGAGAAGTGGTGCTGGGAAACGTTGCGTAAGTGAGGAGGAGATAGGAACAGAGAAGGGTAAAGAAATTATTGAAGAGATCAAGGGATTTTTCTTCGCGACGTTGTTGCCTTTGAATGTGTGTGATTTCTTGCCAGTATTGAAATGGTTTGGGTATAAAGGGATTGAGAAGAGGATGGTTTTAGCTCATAAGAAGAGAAATGAATTCCTGAATAGTCTATTTGACGAATTTCGACAGAAGAAAGTTAGTCCTATTAGTGTTTCGGAGTCTAGTTCTAATGGAAACAGAGAGAAGAAGGACACACTAGTTGAAACTCTATTGTCTCTGCAAGAATCAGAACCCGAATTCTATACAGATGATCTCATTAAAAGTGTTCTACAGGTACATTCGGTCAAAATTTCCTTAATTATAGTCTTGATATATTTCAACTTTAAGGTAACTTCACTAATTAGAGTTGTTTGACAGGTTTTGTTTATTGCGGGAACAGAGACCACATCAATGACAATTCAATGGGCGATGCGACTTCTTTTAGCTCACCCTGAGGCATTTCACAAGCTGAGAGCTGAGATTGACAGCAAAGTGGGGAATGAGCGTTTGCTCAATGAATCTGATCTCACTAATCTACCTTATTTGCAGTGTGTTATCAATGAGACGCTGCGATTATACCCTCCAGCACCGCTTCTTTTGCCTCACTACTCATTAGAAGATTGTACTATTGGTGGCTATGATGTACCTAAACATACGATCCTAATTGTTAACGCTTGGGCCATCCATAGGGACCCCGAGGTATGGGATGAGCCTGAAAAGTTTAATCCAGAGAGATTTGAGGGTATGAAAGGGGAAAAAGAAGGGTTCAATTATAAATTTGTGCCATTTGGAATGGGAAGAAGAGCCTGCCCTGGAGCTGCAATGGGCTTACGTACTGCTTCGTTGGTTTTGGGTTCGTTGATTCAGTGGTTTGATTGGGAAAATGTGGAATTTGAGGAGAACTTAGATGCGTGCTATAATGCTAGAATCACTTTGAACAAGGAAAAGCCTTTGGAGGCCATATGCATTCCGCGCCAGAATTGTATTCGATTCCTTGACCAGCTCTGAGTTTATTATCTATGTGGTGTAAGGATCTACCTTTGTGTTCTTACTGAATGTTTATAAATAAGTACACGCGTTTAAGGACAAAAGTAGATTACCCGCTAGAATCTAAATATGAGCGTATAGTACTTAAAAAACTTTACAATAACTACGTATATAACTTAAACTCTTAATATATGTATAAGTGAAACCGGATAAGAAATTAATGAAAGAAAAAATACAAACAAGAAAAATGTGTTACAAAACTTAGTTTTCACAGAGTCTCTCTATCTGTCTGCCTCATTTAGTCATCCTTTATACTAAGTACTTAAATTCGTCAGCAATATGATCATGCTTTTTGTCTTTACACACTAGGAAACTATTCACTAACTACTAACTAACTTCACGCTTAGGTACTTCCAACGATATATTAAACAAACAAAAAAAGCCAAAAATACGTCTAACATTTAGAAAATGACTCACACGTAGCCTTTTTCTATCTTTTGGTTTAAAAATATCCGAGACCTTAGTGAAATCTAAGGTATCACCCTTTCATACGAACAACTCTCTCGATGTGTTGTTTCAACATTTCGCCCATGGAGAGTCTGAACTTTAACTATTACTATTTAGCTACTATCTTGATATTTCTTGTTAACAGTTTTTTTTGATAAAACATCTGTTTTATCCCGTAAAACGTTTATCACCTAGTCCTCTATCTCTGTCAATTATTGGCCATCTTTACCTTATCAAAAATTCACTTCATCAGACATTAACTTCATTATCAACTAAATATGGACCAGTTCTGTACCTGTACCTCCGGTTTGGCTGTCGAAATTTGCTTATTGCGTCTTCTCAATCTGCTGTGGAGGAATGTTTCACAAAAAAACGATATTATATTTGCAAACGGACCTCCAAGTATGGCTTGAGGTAAGTTATCCTTCAATTATAAGATCATTATAATCAGAGGTCTCGTGTTTGAATTCTTTAATACATAATCTATCTTGGTTAGAGAGCGTTTTACAATTCAATATGGAATTAGTCGAGACAAGCACGGATGAGAAAAACATCCCAAGCTGATAAACCACACCACATTCCAATTTTTCAACCCATTCACGAATTTCTTTGTTCTTATGATTCACCACAGCTTGATGCAATTCCCAAGCTGCCCAACCAAGGTTATTTTCAAGAAGTTTTCCCACTGAGGCATTTCTTCGAACAGTTTGTATGCAATTCCCAAAATAGTTTTCTGGCAATGGAGGATCCAATCTTGCTCTGTTATTAACTAACATCCCACAACTTGTCATTTGATCAGATGGGAATTTCCGGACCCTTGCTATGCATCTCCACATATGAGCTGACAAAGCTTGTAAAGACGAAATCTTGTTGGTGTTGGTGTTATTGTTACATTCTTGATTGGCTTTTGCTTTGAGTTTCTTTAAAGACTGTTGAGAAATGGAAAAATCTTTCTCTTAGCATTGGGGATTCGTGTCTACTAATGAATTGATCATGGTGAGTATAAGGAAGATTAATAATTGGACCATGTCCTTCTGGGAACCAATGGTTAAAATTCGGCGATTTAGAAATGAGAATGCTCTGTTTTTGCCCATTATTGGCTTTGAAAACTTCTGAGAAAGAGTTAAAGAAATGCCAAAAAGAACCATCAGCTACTGCATGGTTAACTGAGCAACCAATGAAAACCCCATCAATTAATTCTGTTAATTGAATAGTTAACAAAGATAAATCATGTCCATCATGGTTAATAGCTCTATCATGATCGAAAAACGATTGGACAACTAAAGGCACATCCTTTGGTAGTTAAATCAAGATTAGCATGGATAAATCTTGCACCAGGGCTATTAACACAGTCGATAAAGACGGTGTAAAGAGGGGGATTTTCTTGTTTATTAAGTGTTTTGAAACGACCAGCTAATGGGTAAAAATGAACAAGGGTGATTGAGAGGGATTCTTTAAGCTTTTGCAATAGAGGATCAAGTTGAAATGATGATGGCTTGGTGAAAAGTAGACCTTTTTGGATATATTGAAATGAAAGCATGGCTAGATCCCATGATGATAGATAAACAGGCTTTTTCGACTCTTCTGAATCGTAAAGTGGCTTGATGAAACAATCTGAAATGTGCTGAACAGTAGGTGAAGATGCCATTTGTTTTTGCTTCTTGTTATTGCAGTATGAAGATTTGTTTTTTATAGAGTATTTAATGCCTAGTTCTCCCTACTAACACCTCGTTTGGATGGTTGTTACCCATTGTACTGTATTGTATTGTTAGTTTAGATATAATGTTCGTTCTGATTCTATAGACAATTAGAACAAGGAAGAGCCTTTGGAGGCTATTTGTATTCCGCACCAGTACTGTTTTCAGTTACCTGATCTGCTCTAAGTCAATTATTCATTGCAGTATAGATCTGTTCCTGCTTATGTAAAAAATTTGAATTTACCTTTGTGTTCTGTTAGAGTGAGTAAAAACCTCAAATTGGTTGTGGAATGGAATGGAATAGACTTGGACAATACTCCCCTTGTAAACTAACTTTTGAGATTGAGTTAGATATAAGATTCTCATATATGTTGCAATAATGGTCCTCTAGATTGGACATCGCCCATCGGCCTGAGGATGAAAGGCTGTGCTAAGACTCATTCTGCTACCCAACGCGTTCCGTAGGCTCTGCCATACGGCTGACCTTAGTCTGTGCTTTAATTTTATTTCATATTTGTTGCATGTGGAAACACCCTTAAAATATGGAGCCTCATACAATCAAATCGAATAAAATCTCTATCTACTATGTCAGCGCCATATTTTGTAATAGCAGAAACCTTTAAACTTAAAAGATAAAAGGTTAACGTGTTTAAGGGTGAAATAATATCTTACAAGATCTAAAAATCAGCTCATTCATTAAAATAAGTTCAAAGTTAAAGACTTTTTAGTGTACACATGCATTTGACATCAGTGCTTACTTCAATTTAATTGACCTTATAATAAACGACAACACAAAAGTTAATCTTCTGAAATTAATAAAATCAGCCCATGCAACAACATAGGGATAAAGCCTTTCCTCTGCGAGTCTTCATGAACCTTTTGAAAAGATTTGATTCTTTCTACTAAACTCGGTGGTTAAAGTACTGCTTTCATTCGGTGAAAATTATTATTCGTGAATATGGAGATCGGATTCATATTCTCAACTATACTCGTGATTTTCTCCATCTTTTTTTTTCGAAAATTGCAAAATGCAAGAAAGAAAAATCTTCCTCCAAGTCCACCATTTTTACCAATTATTGGACATCTCCATCTCCTCAAATCTCCAATTCACCAAACCTTCAAATCACTTTCTAGCAAATATGGTCCTATTATGTACCTACATTTTGGTACATCTCAAGTGATAATCGTCTCTTCTGCCTCAATCGCGGAGCAATGCTTCACGAAAAATGACATTATTTTCGCGAATAGACCAAAATCTCTAGCTAGTAAACACCTTGGCTATAACCACACAACAATTGGATTCTCACCTTATGGTGACCATTGGCGTAATCTTCGCCGAATTTCCAATATTCAAATATTTTCCACTTTTACCCTCAACAATGCCTCTTCCATCCGCACGGAAGAAGTCCACTTCATGGCAAAAAAATTAACCTTAGACTACAAAGGAGGAATTACTCAAAAAGTGAAACTGAAAATTCTATTTGAGAAATTAGTGTACGATGTGTTAACGAAAATGGTTGCAGGTAAACGTTGGGCCGAGTCATCGACTGATGACTTGTTCGGCCCAACTATGATTATGAATATTTGTGATTATATTCCAATACTTAAATGGATTGGGTTTCAAGGATTGGAGAAGAATTTGGTGGAGTTGAAGATAAGAAGAGATGAATTTCTTCAGGGCCTAATCGATGAATGTAGAAACAGCAGAGCTGATAACAAAACAATTATTCACACGTTGTTGTCTTTGCAGAGAGACCAGCCAGAATGTTACACAGATGATATTATTAAGGGTGTCATCATGGTAAGCTTACTCATATTCCCTCCTTTTCATTTTGTCTCTTAATTTGGCGATTTTAAGACAAATATACCTCCGAGCAATCATAAATGTTATGCAGATTTAACTGTCATACTTTTGGGGCACTGGTGCCTATACCGTGTAAAAACTAGAGCAAATGCAACTTTATACTAACGGCATATACGTGTCATAATCTTATCCATCGACCCGACATTTATTAAATATCGGATCAACGGATAAGATTGTCCCACGTGTCCCTATTTGGTCTCCCGTTAGAGTGAAGGATATATATGCTCTAATTTTTGGACACCAAGGAAACCAATGTCCTTAAAGTATGACAGAAGGTATTTGCATACCATTTACGATAGTTCGGGGTATATTTGTCCAATTTCCCTTTAAAATATGTATAATAGTAACATTTTGAATGATGTTTTTAACTTCAGGATATAATGTCCCAAAATTATTTGTGTTAATTTGACGAGTTTAAGAAAGTAAGCTAGTTTTTTTAATATTCTGATGTAAATTTAAAATAGAGGAAAAGGACAAATATATCTCCAAACTATCGTAAATGGTATGTAGACATTAACAACCAGAGAAAACATGCCCTTTATACTAGCGGACATACACATGTCATAATCTTATCCATCGATCCAACATTTATTAAATATCGGATCGACATATACGATTGTGCCATGTGTACTTATGTAGCCTCGTGTTAGAGTGAATGGCATATATGCTCTAATTTTTGGGCGGCAGAGGCACCAATGTCCAAAAGTATGACGAAAAGTATCTGCATACCATTTATGATAGTTTAGGGTATATTTATCCTCTTTCCCTTTAAAATATGTATAATAGTAACATTTTGAATGATGTTTTCAACTTTTGTTGTTTTTTAAAGGTAATGTTTACTGCTGGAACACATACATCAGCTGTAACAATGGAATGGGCAATGTCACTGTTACTAAACCATCCAGAGGTAATGAAAAAGGCTAGACTCGAAATCGACAACCTCATCGGAGAAACACGTCCATTAGAGGAACTAGACATCCTTAAATTACCATATTTGCGTTGCATAATCAATGAAACATTAAGGTTATTTCCTGCTGGACCACTTTTAGTCCCACATTTTTCAACACAAGATTGTACAATTGAAGGTTACCATATTCCTAAAGGTACAATATTGTTTGTAAATATTTGGGAAATTCAAAGAGATAGTAAAATTTGGGAAGAGGCAAATGAGTTTAAGCCAGAGAGATTTGAAGGGGGAATTGAAGGATGTAAATTTATACCATTTGGTATGGGGAGAAGGGCTTGTCCTGGTTCTGGACTTGCTATGAGGTTAATTGGTTTAGTTTTGGGCTTATTTATTCAATGTTTTGAGTGGGAAAGAATTGGGAATGAATTGGTGAGTTTAGATGAAAGTTGTGGGCTTATGTTAAGTAAACTTGAGCCTTTAGAGGCATTGTATAGGCCTAGAGAGTCTATGGTTGCACTCTTTTCTCAATTTTGAGTTTAATATGAATTAGTACAACTTTATGTGTGTAGAGATCGCGTTCAGGTTGTGGAATTTCACTGAATATGTTGTTGTTGTTGATGTAAGTGAAATTCTAGTATATTTCACTTTGAAAGATAGCTTTGTCTTGGACTTTCAAATTCCACATGTAAATATCTCAGAGTTTCACTTATGAAATTTGAAGCGACATGAACAATATTTGTATTTTTTAATTACAAGGGTTGGAAAGTGGATATTTGTGAATGATATTTTTTGGTACTATTTGAAAAATAGTTTATTATTTTGAAATTTCAAATTTCACACGTGAAACTTTAGGATATTTGTTAATTTGTCAGTAAAAGATATCTCCAACTTAAACTTTCAAATGCACAAGTAAATATCTCTAAGGTTCACTTATAGAATTTTAAGTTACGTGAGAATGTCTATTTTTCTATTATAAGGGCTAAAGAGTAAATATTTGTGAATGTCATTTGTTGGTATTATCTTTACACATTTTATATTCCGATCAAATTTCACTAGTGAAACTTTAAGATATTTGACTTTAAGTTATATTTTTGTTCTGAAATTTCAAATTTCACACTCTCCACTTATGGAATTTGACAATGTCTCTTTAATATTCACTACATGACTGTCTATTTTTCATTTTTACGAGAGCTGAAAAATGGATATTTATGAATTTATCCTTTATATGTCATTATATCCTGAAGTAAAATTTATGGATATAAAGATTCAAAACTAGCCATTATTTTTTCAAATCACGTTGAATTTATGGAGTATTAAGGTTTTTGTTCATGAATAAAACTTCAAATTTTTGTTAAATAAGCCAAGAAAGACAAAAGTATTTGGCTGTGAAATTTAATTAATTACTCCGATTTCAAACTTGAAATATAAAATTTGAAATTGGAAAATAAATCTTCCTCCGTTCATAATCATCCATCATTTTAGTTTGGTGAGAGTTCAATTAGCGAATAATTACACTTTTGGCATTGCTTTTAGCATAATTAAACGTTCACGTTATTCTTTGCTTCCATTTAAGATATTTTTATTAGGACGCATAACAAATGCTTAAATTGTATAGCTTGATAATTATAGTACCAATTACTTTATATCACTCAACTATATAGAGTCCAATTTTTATACCAACATGGTGTTACAATGCTTGTGATTCATCTGCTTTTAATGAGAGGTTTCGATTTAAAGCTCTTAAGATTAGAAAAAACCTTGTTGAGAGCATCGCTTATATAAATAAGTCTTGTAATACGCAAATTCAAATTTACTTCCTCCGTTTAAAAAAAATGATCTCCTTTCCTTTTTAGTATGTTTCAAAAAGAATGACTTCTTTCATTTTTTGGTAATAACTTTCCACGTGACATATTTAAGACCACAAGATCAAAGGATAATTTTGTACATTTTATCTAACTTTAATTTAGGACCATAAGATTTAAAAGTCTTCTTTATACTCTTAAACTCCGTGTCAAGTTAAACTAGATCATTTTTTATAAAACGGATGAAGTAGTTGAATTTCAATGCTAATAAAAGTAACGAATGAAATAAGTTCAGGTCAAACTAGTAAATGAGAAATATTAAATTAATTTTAATTATATATATTCAATATAATTTTTTGACAGACTGTATTCATTAAACCTCTCATGCACCTAGCACCGCCCCTATTTTTAACAATGAAAAGAGAAAAAACATGATATGTCCTACAATTTATTGCTAAACCAACTGCGTGTTTCTCATTTCCCATTAAAATTATCAATTCAAATAATGGAGAATCTTGCAATACATAGACAAGTTGATATTCGTCTAGTACATTACTTTGACTATGTGGTACGTAATAACTACATCAAAATTAATATTTCGCGTCTATTTATAATAGTTTAATAATCGCCAAATACATTCTTTTGTAAAAATCGCTAAAGACTAACGACATTAATATTAAATAATGTTGACCCAATGTCTAGTCTTTGATTTATCACAATTGAGTGGACTAAACTAAACTATTAGTTCAGCACGTTGGATTTCTTTCAAACTACCTAAACAATAGTGGTTAACATTTCCCTTTCATTATATTTGATCAATAGTTGATTAAATTAAACTATATATTAGTACTCTCACTAATTCTCATCTCCAAAACAATCTTAAATTTGTTGATTCAACAATGGAGAACCAATATTACTACTATCTTACAATCTTTTTTGTTCTTATTTTTTACAAATATTTCTTCAATCCTAGAAGAAATAATCTACCACCTAGTCCACTTGCATTTCCAATTATAGGCCATCTTTACCTTTTGAAAAACAAACCATTGTTGACACTAACTTCATTATCAGCAAAATATGGTCCTGTTTTGTATCTTAGGTATGGCTCTATGCCTGTACTTATTGTCTCGTCGCCGTCTATTGTCGAAGAATGTTTCACCAAAAATGATATCATTTTTGCAAATCGACCACGTACCATGGCAGGTAAATTTTGAGTTTATGAATTCTGAATAAATACATCATTACATAGTACCTATGTTATTGGTTTTTTCGAATGCCCTTAGTAGGAAGGACATTTTTTAACTTTAATTTATCGTTAAGTTTAAATTCTGAATTTTCCTTTGATCGCAGGAGACCAGTTGACATTCAACTATATAGCCTATTTTTGGGCTCCTTATGGACAATTATGGAGGAGTCTTAGAAGATTAACTGTTATGGAGCATTTATCATCAAACAGCCTACAAAAAACATCCAATATCCGGGATGAAGAAGTTGTTAACTTTACGCGTTCATTATTCAAATTTTCTAATGGTAGAAGCAGAAATGTGGATTTGACAAACTGGATTTGTACTTTTAGTTTCAACCTTGTGAACAAAATCGTCGCGGGGAGACATTTAGTGAGTGAGGAAGATGTTGGTACAGAAAAGGGTATAGCGATGATCGAAAGACTAAAACGGATTTTTTTTGTAGATATACCAGTTTTGAATATGTGTGACTTCTTCCCATTTTTGAGGTGGATTGGTTATAATGGGATGGAAAAGAAAATGAGTTTAGTGCATAATCAGAGAAATGAATTCTTGAATAATTTGCTAGAGGAATTTAGACAGGAGAAAGTTAATGTTGGAAACAGGGCGAAACAGAACACATTGATTGAAACTTTGTTGTCTCTTCGAGAATCAGACCCTGAATTCTACACAGAAGATGTAATCAAAAGTATTATACTGGTTGGTATTCTGTTACACTTCCCTTATGTTTCAAAAACACATCTGAATTATCACTTTTTTTCGGAGTTTCACACCTGAACTATCACCATGGTAGGAAAAAGGAATAACTGATAGTATGTGGTGTGAAACTCACAAAAAAAAGTGATAGTTTAGTTGTGTTTTTGACGATTAACTCTTTCTATCTCTATGTACATGTAGAAAGCTAGCTGATTGAATTGTGGTACAGGTCATATTTGTTACTGGAACAGATACCACATCAACAACCATCCAATGGGCGATGCGACTTCTTTTAGCTCATCCTGAGGCATTGCATAAGCTGAGGGCTGAAATTGATATCCAAGTAGGGAACACGCGTTTGGTAAACGAATCTGATGTCACTAAACTTCCTTATTTGCATAGTGTTATCAACGAGACGCTAAGATTATACCCTACAGTACCACTTCTATTGCCTCACTACTCAACAGAAGATTGTACTGTTGGTGGCTACAATGTACCAAAACATACGATCCTACTAGTTAACGCTTGGGCTATTCAAAGAGATCCTGAAGTATGGAAGGATCCTAACGAGTTCAAACCAGAGAGGTTTGAGGCAATAGAAGGGGGAAAAGAAGGAGTTAACTATAAATTTATACCATTTGGAATGGGGAGAAGATCATGTCCTGGTGCAGCTATGGCCACGCGCGCTATTTCATTGGCGCTTGGTTCACTTATTCAATGCTTTGATTGGCAAAGTGTGGGAAAGGAAAACTTGGCATTAAGCTACAATTCAAGAATCAAAATTCTGAAAAATAAGTCCTTGGAGGCTATTTGCTCTCCGCGTTCCAACTTCGTGCAACTTCTCTCCCAGCTTTGAAACAATAATGTATAAAATGAAAAATGATCCTACTAGTTAATCATTATGTGTTAGCTAATGGTTACAAGTGAATAACATCTTCTTCATCTATCACAGTAAAACAATATTACATCTGCTGATGTTGCAACTTTATTTTCAAAACTAAGCTTTTTATAATACAAATGATTATACAGGTAATAGTTTCAGCTTTAACTATATAGCCTCATTTAACAGTTGTGTAAACTGGTTTAATTTCTTTTAAGAGTTTTGTACTGAGTCAAACAACTTCACGTAGATTGAAATCGGAGTAAGTTTAAAGTTCAGAATATCCTACTGAAGTTTCAAAAGTTTGAGTTTTCAACACTTCGCATATAAAATTCGTTAAAGACTTAAATCTAGTCTTTGAATTGTGGCTAGTAATCAAACAACATTAGTAAGGATCCGTTTGGTTATAAATTAAAGTTGAAATTTTATGTAATCTTGCGAGTTACAGTTCTTAAATTATATTTTTTCTTTATAAATATGAAATTTCATAACTTTCATATGTTAACAAACATCTCCCGATTCTAATATAAGTTTATCAAATTAATGAGCAATAAAGGTATTGTAATACCAAACACGCGTAATTAATAAGTATCATTTAATAAAAATAATTTTACAAAAAGTTATTTAATAATTCAATAATATTATTATTAATCAACTATTCTTTAATAAAATCATCTACAAACAATTTCTCACACCTAAGTCTTTTTTTTATAAAATTTGAATCTCTTTATTTTAAAACAATTTTTTGGGGTTCAAATTTTATATTGAATTCCTGATTTAAAATTGGAACTAAAATTTTTGCACAAATTTCATAATTTAAAATTGAACCTAAGAAATTTGAACATTTTTTTAAATATTAGTAATTTAAAATTAAAACTTGAAATACTCCCCAATTGCGCCAAAAAAATTCCCAAAAATTACAGCAAGTGGGGGCCAAACCTTTTTTTTCGCAAAACAATAACTCATTTAATTTTGTCTTTAATGTTCCCTTTATTTACTTCTATTTCCCTTCATTACATTTCCCCAATTTCCCAATTTTCAATTTCATCGTAACCCTACAGAACCCAAAACCCCAACCGCTACACCACCACCATCAATGGCGGAAATCGATTCAGCTCAGTCCCAAGAGGCCGTCTCTCAGGAGACTCAGAACAAACCAATGACCACTTCCTTCAGCATTTGGCCACCAACTCAGCGCACTCGTGACGCCGTCATCAACCGCCTCATCGAGTCTCTGTCAACACCTTCCATACTCTCAAAGCGTTATGGAACTCTTCCTCAAGACGAGGCTTCTGAAACTGCAAGGCTGATTGAGGAGAAGGCATTTGCTGCTGCTGGATCCACGGCTACCGATGCCGATGACGGCATTGAGATACTTCAGGTTTACTCAAAGGAGATTAGCAAGCGCATGATTGACACTGTTAAGTCCAGATCTGCTCCTGCTGCTGCTTCGGAGGGTGAAAGTAAGCCGTCGGAGTTGCCGGCTGATGCTTCGGAGCCCTCCTCTGCTTCTGGTCTCACTGGGGAGGTCTCATCCGTTGAAACCGAGCCTTGAAGAGGTCATTTTCTTTCTTTTGTTTTGTTAAATATTTGTTTCTGCAGTGAGAAATCATCTAGGGTTTGGTTAATTCAATTACTTGCAAGCTGTATTAACTCAGGTAACAGATTTATGTAGTTTATGGATTGTTAAGGTGTGTAAATGTTATGTTAGATACCATGAAATTGATGCTATCTTAATGTGATTGATGGAAAAAGTTGTGATTTTGGCATTACTTTGTTTATATTTCCTTTTAATGCCTGTTGATCTGCATACTTGGCTCGAACTGGTGGATGCTGATTATTGTGCACCTCATTTATATCTGTTTCATTTATGAATTTACTTCTTCGGTCCATTGTGCTTCAACCTTCGGGAGTTGTTTGGTGTTAGGTATAAGCTATAACAATCCCATGGATAAAATGCCGGATTACTTTATCCTGCATTTGATTAGAGGTATGAGGCAATTCTAGGATTATTTGTCACATCATTATACCTTAGGGATGGGATAGGTTATCTCATATTCATGTTGGAATAACTTATCCTGGGATTAGTTGTTGTTCCCAACCAAACTACCCTCACAGTTTTAGTAATTCTTGGTAGGTAAGCTGTATGAACTCTTGGTTTTATGTTAAGTTTGTGCAAGAATTAATGCATATCGGTTGCTTACCAGTTACCATACCACTGATAAATAGATGTTTAAGTCTATGAGAAATGACAGGGATCATATGTAAATGGTTGTCAACTAAAAGAAAGAGCCGGAGTTTTTCAAGAGCAAACTTCCATTTTCTCAGTCTGCTTTGTCAGATAACAATGTAGGGATAGAGTGAAGCTTTTGTTGTTGCCTGAGGATATGGTGATGATAATATTGTTTCAAGATCTATGAACAAGAGAAACTCCTAAGTTGTCATTTAAGTAAATAGATGAGTAGGGAGGATGGAGTCTTTTAAAGAAATAGTGAGATGTTGGGAGTGTTATGCTGTTTCAATTATAGAAAATGAGTTATCAAGAGCTTTCTATTTATTATAAGCTATAGTGTCGAGCTTAGACATGCATACTTCCTTTTACATGGTTGGTGTGTTTTGTTTGCTTCCATATTTTCTGGTAGATGTTGCGGTGCATTATCAGTTGAAAGAGTTTTTTTAATTCTTAGTTCACATCAAGCGCAATTATACTTATTTATAAACAACATGTGTGTTCTGGAGAATGTGATAAACTTTAGGTCCCTGAAAACTTTTTGGTTACATGGAATTCCAGCTTGTCACAGGGTTTACTTGTGAGTACATTATGTTTAGGCCGAATCCTTCTTATCGAAACTGTATTCATTTTATATAGGATTATAGTGACAAACATTGTATTGGTTTTCAAGTTTAACATAATGAAGCTTTATATATTAGACTAGTTAGTGCAATAGAAAGGTTGAGCTCCGTTCATGGAACTTGTTAAGAGGAGCCTCCAAGAATGGAAGACAGTGATTGTTTATTTGTTTTCCTTAAGTCCTGGCTTTATTTGAATACAAGGAAGTGAGTAGTCACTGCTGTGCTTGTTCATAAATCATATCACACATGTATGATAGATCGAGAAGATATTTCCTAGTTTGCTTCCCTTTATTGGTGGGATAAATTATGTGATAAATGTGAATAAAATGTGGTCTATACTTAAATTAATGCTCTTTAGGGAGAATCTGATGAGCTCGGGAACCAACTGACTAATATCACATGATAGGTACTTATTGCTGTTTGAAATGTTTATTAAATACCATGTATGCTCAAACTAGATGGACTTTAGGGACTCTGGATAAAAGAAAAAACTTAGAGAAAATGTGATTAGCTTTGGTATTAAGAGAAGTAGGTTTTCTGATCAGTGTTGGTCTATTGCGCGAGCTCAAAATTTTGACAGTCAGTAGTTGCTAATATTGCAAACGTGGATATCAATCCCATTTCTGCAACGAATTTGGACATGCTGAATGCGACATTTGGTAGGTGGTAGTTGCCCAGTATTAGTCTTGACATGTATGACTTGTGCTGAATAACTTGTTATGCTTATAGGTTTTTTTTTTTTTTTTTTTTATGAGAGAGAGAGAGAGAGAGTGGTTGAGCTAAAAAGCTTGACAAGGGATAAAGGAAAAGTATTTGGTCTAAGCAAAGAAGAGTCTGATTCCTTGGTTAAGCACCGGAGAAGGGTGTCTGAGTTTTGTAACTATAGCAGCGAGGGAGGGCCTCATTTACCTTATTTTATGTGCTCTCTTTATTCAAGGTTTAACTCACACACAACATATGCAAAGAACAAATTAAGTTGGTGTTGAGGGGGAATGTTAAGAATAATTCATCACCAACTTAATTAATATCTATGTTATTTCATGAAGAATCTAGAATTAGTCAAAGAGTTGTAGAGAATTGGGAGGAGCACTCTAGAATGAGAATTTAGTGATTCTAGAAAAACGTTAGGAGCACTCTAGAAGAGAGTAGTAAGTATCTTTCAGTAGATCCTTTCATCACCACCTATAAATAGAGGTGGTCATTTCAATTGTAACCAAGTAAGAGAAAGCAAGTTAGCAAGCAACAAGTGAGTGAGAAATAAGAGAGAGTTGTTAGAGCGTGAGTGCAAGAAAAACTGTGCGTAGAACTGCAAGACTGAAGTCCTTACTTTGGACTTGATTTCAAAGTTTTCCTTTAATCACTATAATCTTGCCCTCCCAATTACTAGAGAGCTCAAATTACATTAGAATATAAGTACTTGATTTCAATTTTTTCCTTTAATCACGATAATCTTGTCGTCCCAATTACTAGAGAGCTCAAATTACATAGAACCGGTACAAAAGGAAAGTGGAGGTGATTATCTTGTTTACTACTTTGCGGTATATTATATTACCTACATTATATGTGGATCCTTATGTTACCTCGTGACAACAACTGATCACCTCTCTACCTCCACAAAGGTAGGGGTAAGGTATGCGTACACCTTACCCCACCTCACCTATAGGATATCACTGGTACGTTGTTGTCTTTGCTCTAATGATGACTATAGTTTTTCATATATTGAAGTTTGAACTTCACTCAAGATACAAAGGATGAGGATTTGTCGTTAAAATGGAAGGCATGTATACTAGATTTTCAAGACAAATCACATCTTTTTGGAATTCCATGTTGAAAGAAAACTGTTTCACAAGCTGTGTTTTGCTCTCTTTTTGATCTTTTTTCAGGCTTAGCTGCTTCAGGAAATTCCAACCTCATCATCAGATCTTGTAGCTGTCGAGTTTGTCTCTCAGGATGCAACGTGGGTGTAGCTTCTAATAGTCAATGTATCTTATTATTGACTCTTGGAGGAACGGAATTAACTCTTTTTAAGAGGTTTATGAATATGGAGTAGTTTTCAAACTTATAAACCTGTCCAGGATGAAGAAAAAAAAAAGCACCGACTTTATGTATGGCATATAAGTAGTACAATAATTTCTCTATGCGGAATGTTGAAAAGTTCAATTAAGTTGTTGCCTTGTATGCTGTCATCTTTTTGAAAATCTAATTTCACTGCTGCATTGGCCAAGTATTTTCGAAGCAAAATACCACAGCCCAGGACCCATCACTCGAAAATCCAATGACAACTAGTAACTCAGATGTTTGCTACAATAATGACATACCCGTGTAGTTTTACAAATGAGGTTTGGGAGGGTAGGATGTGTGCTGCCCTTGCCCTTGCCTCAAGTGAGGTTGTTTTCGATAGACTTTTGACTAATGCCTATGTTTTTCAAATAAGTAAGCATGGTAAATTCATAAGAATAAGCAACTTAGTAGACTGTAATAGTAGTATTAGACCTTGTTAAACCAAATAATGTTTCCTAGTAAAAGCATGTTATAGGAAACATCAGCTTGACTTTTTGGAACCATAGAATAAGAGCTTGAAGCTACAAATTTTTTCCATTTTCTATTGTATATAGCATGCAATTATAGTAGGCATTTTATCTGCTATTTAATAACGTGTAAGTCAGCTTTAGCAGGTGGAAAAGTTATCAGCACAACCATGTAAAATCTAACTTTTGACTAACACGGCTATAAGTCGCAGAGTATTTCGGATTCTGCAAGACTACAACGTGCATGGAATTAACTCTTGGGAGCTTATGATTATGGAGTAGTAACAAGATTATGATTAATTAAGGTATTTTTTTCAATATATATGGGGTTTTCAATAAGTTAATTATGCAGACAGGATAAGTTGTAGTAAACTTACAATCCATGACACTTGTAAGTTAGAACATTTTTGAAAATCTAATTTCACAGCTGCAACTTGGCCAAATATTGCAGAGCAAAACAGCTGTAGCCAAGGACCTATTACTATAAAATCCACTGAATATCTAAAGTCAAATTTTAATGGGACTATTCACTAACTACATTAAAAATAATCATTAGCGGTAATTAATTTTTAATTACCGTTAAATATGTATTTTTAGCGTCAATTAACACTCTTTATATAATGTTCCTAAAGCCCTTTAGCGACATTGGTTCTAGTGGCATTTAACTAATGCCGATAAAGACTTTAGCACTCTCTATTAATGTTAATATTTATTGTCGCTAAAAGGTATTTTTGTTGTAATGACGCCTCTTTATAAAGTCGTACTCTTTAACAATATTTCATTATAACAATCATATAAAATATAGAATCTATTTGTCATAGTAGGCCATATCACATGTTTTCTACTATAACGATGACATATCACATGTTTTCTACTATAACATTTCGCTACGACAAGTAAAAATATCAAAATAAATAATGTTATTATAGAAAAATTCTACTAGATTTGGCTCAAAAGTAAGCTTAATTGTATTCTTAGTCAAATTGGATCTGTGTATAGGACAGAGAAGAGAAATATGACACACATTCATAACAATAACCACGCAAAAGAGAGAGAAAACTGAGAGTTTTCAATAGTAAATGGAGTACATCTTGTTGGTCCAGAAAAATTCCCATGTAAAAGCATATGAAGTACAAACGTTAGCTGGACTTTTTGAATTCGTACATGAAGAGAGTTAATCGATTTCTTACGTGATTACTCAACTAATAATTATCATCTCAGGAAAAAAAAATTCTTGATTTCAATTTCTTCGAGAAAAGAAGTAATTTTGAGATAACAACTTTTAGTTAAATGACTATCTGATAAATCAACCCTATATTTAGAGCATGATTACTTTGTTCCTAATTCTATATCATGTTATATGCTACTCTTACTTGTCCACTTTTGAATTGACACACCTATTAAAAAATTTATAATTGACATAGTGAATTACTATTTTACCACCTATTAATTATGAAATAAATGAATTAAAAACTTAATATTTTCAAAAAGTTCTACCTTTTTTTAAGTAATTAATCTTGATTTGTCAAAATGACCAAGTAATTAAAGATAAATAAAAAAGAAAATATGAATAAGTAATTAGTGACAGAGGGAGTATAAACTATCCCAATTTAGATAACTTATTTTACTTTTTAGTCGATCCCAAAAAAAAATAACACATTTCTATATTAAGTAACAAATTATCTTAAAATATCTATTTTACAGAATTGATTTATAACCACATAAATTTTATCATTAATTTCAAATCACAAATTTTAATTTTATTTTTAATTTTATATTAAATTAAACTAACTCATATAAAAATGAAACCGAAAGGAGTAAATAGAAATTAGTGTTTCCTTTATGAACATGCGATGAGTCAGCTTTAGCAGGTGGAAAAGTTATCAGTAGCAACTACGTAAAATCTAACTTTTGACTTACATCGCCGTAAGTCGCAGAATATTTTGGATTCAACAACGTGCGTACGTACGTGGTCATAAATGTACACACGAGGGGATGCCTTTAATTTCAAGTTCCACCACATGTCCTCCTTTGATATTACAACTAACTCAAACTTCTCGAGGCGTTCTAATATGATTTGATTGAATTATTATTATTTTTGAAAAAATTGAAGAATTTAAAGGTGAAATTAAAAAAAAAAATCGAAGTATCTTTTATTTGTTATTATAACATATTTAAATGTGCTATATGTTACACACAAATCTTTTATTATATGCATGCCAAGACAATTAATAAAAGTTATACTCAATTATTCAACCCTAGATATGTATCAATGTGGTAGAATGTGTGTCTGTCATGCTGAATATATATTGGTGTGAAACATTTTTTTTTGGTTGTTCTCACCTTTTTCGCATCAGAGGTAGTCTGAATTTTGATTTTATGAGTTCTATAAAATGAAATATTTCCTTCGTTTCACAAAGAATGACCTGGTTTGACTTGACACGGAGTTTAAGAGTATAAAGAAGATTTTTGAATCTTGTGGTCTTAAATTAAAGTTAGATCAAATGTACAGAATTGTCATTTGAGCTTGTGGCCTTAAACATGCAACGTGGATGCTGAAATTAAAATGTTACCCCAAAAAAAAGAGGTCATTCTATTTTAAACAGACTAAAAAAAAAAGAGGAGATTATTTTTTTTTAAACGAAAGAAGTATTAATTTTTTTATGATTATATATACTATTACGTCATAATCAGAATGCTAGCTCTATCTCTATATCTTATCTTACATGGTTATCAATCACAAGTTGAACAATAGCCAGACAAAGGTTAGTGTACACTTGTTAATATCGCGCTTATCTAAACTTAGTATTTTTTATACACAAAATTAAATTATATGTAAGAATGTATAAAATTATAGTTACAAATAGGCACAGTACATGTGTTTCAACCTGAAATTAATGAGAGACTAAATTTGAACTAACCTTTAAAACACAAGTAAAACTTCAGTTAAGAAGTTGTCGGCCAGACAACACACTGAAAACAAAATTGTTGCAGCTGGTCAAAATCTCCCAAGATTTTTCGTCACCAAGAATTATTTATAACTCATTTAAAGTCAATAGTTAAGTGTGGTCCCAAATTTTCATAAATTTTGAATTTTTGATTTTGAGACAAAAGTTCATAACATTTTATTTTATCATAATTTATTGATTGAAATATAATCAATCTAAATTAAAGGACAACTAATCAAAAGAGATGAAGAATTATTATAGAAATGATAGTATTGTTATTCTCCTTGTGTCTTAATTTAGTAAGCCATCATAGTTTCCATGGGAAATTAATAAAAACCAATACTAAAAAAAAAACTTGTTCTAATTTCTCATCAATTATTTTCTTAAATGAGAAATACTACAGCCACCATTCAATCAATCACCAAAGGTCCAAAATATTTTTCAAAATATCTTTAAAAATAACTAAAAATCTCAATTACAAATTATATAAACTAAAGTATTTCAATCATTTCGTATACATTTTCAAACTCAATTATGCTTCTATTACTTATGTTCTTCCTAAAAGAATGTCTCCTAAGTACATCACAACAATTGTGAAATAATTCTTAATAAAACACCTTCGTGCAAAAATATGTGTGAAACAAAAAAACACAAAATTTAACTAATAACTAATGACTAATGACCAGGACCTTTTCTACTTGGTCCAGAAACCATAATAAAAGCCATATTCTTAACTGAACTTTGTCTACTTCTCTTCACAATCTCTGCTCTTCCTTTATCATCTTGTGAAGCCGCGACGACGATGTTTTTTTGCGATTTCTCTCGAAGGGATCGACAATTGACACAACTAATTAGTTGTGTACAAATCATTAAGACAAAAACAAACAAAGCCAATGTGAAATATGAAGTTTTTCTAGCTCTTGCCATGATATTTGATGGGAATCTTGTGTTAATTATTTTTGTGTAATGAAAAATGATTATGAATGGAGTTTGTTAGATATTGCAACTGCTGGCAGTATTTATAATGAAAAAAAAAAAAAAGTAGTATGAGAGGAACTTTTTTGAATATAGAATTGTGACACTTATTAATTATACTTTTGACTTATGAGGATGGAGAGAATTACAATACCTTTTTTTTAAAGTTTTGTACAAATAATTCTTTCGGCTAATATAACTATTTTTTTTTTAAAAACTATTGTTGAGAATGTTTTATGAGTAAGTTGGAATATATATAAAAACTTTACAAAAATAGATGATGTTATCTCATACGTTTATGAGACAAATAATTGGTTTGATTTCACACATGAGAATTGAGAAATAGTACCTTTTTATTATTATTATTCAAATTGCGTGTGTATTTTCTACGCGGTATTTAATTTGTTATGTTTTTGTATAAAAAAATAATTATGAAAAAAAGGCAAAGACAGGCAGTTTAGATGGCAGGTGGCATGACAAGGAAACCTGTGAAATTAAAAAGGGGATAGGACTATATATTATGTGTTCTTTTTCGTGGAAACCTCCTAATTTTTTTTTTTATGGGAAGACGGTGCATGATTGTTATAGTTCCAAAATTCTTGTACCTAATTGTATATAAGTTTAAATGGATCTTTGATAGTTGATACTAAGAGATTGGTTGGTAGGCGACTTCGCGAGCAGTGAGATGGGATAAATAAGAATATTTTATGAGATTATAATTTTATGAAAACTTTTTCGGTATATAATGATAATTTCATTATTTTACTGAGATATAGGGCTGTCAAAAATGAATTCAAATCTAGGTAACCCGTTCAATTTAACCAAATTTTAAGGATTGAGTTCAAGATAATTTGAATTGGGTTCAGTCTCAAATCATTCAAGCATAACTTAACTCATTTGAAGAGAATCCTAAATTGAACCCAATTCAATCTCCAATTTTTACCTATTTTAAAACTTTTTATTAAGATGTGTTTCTATATTTAAGGTATGAATTATTATCTATTTAAGGTTTATCTATCAATTTGTTATTTTTTTTATAAAAAAAATTGAACTAAATTTCAAATTGTGATTATAAAAGTTAAATATCATTATGTTAAATTATTGAGATTAATCGGGTCAAGACCCAACCCTTTTTTTAGCCTATTTGAGTCCAAAGTAAACTTAGACGGGTCAAGACCCAACCCAACTTATATTTCAACCCATTTTAATATTCTTACTTTCAATTCAATCCGCCCATTTGACACCCCTACAAAATAATTTTAGGATTAATATGAAATAAAGAAAAATGAAAATCTTATTTTAGAATGGCTTATTTTATGATTTTATTCCAATTAAATAATATGAGATAAATTCATTCTAAAAATAATTACGAAATTAATTATTCCTTATTTCTTGTACGAAAGAAGCGGGGGTTTAATCTTTGCATTTGAAGCCCATAAATTAGATGCCAGTAATTAACTTATAATATAGAAAAAATTACATGAATTAATACATTTTAAAAAATAATTACTGATTTTAGTGATATTTTTTGTTTATTAGCATTTATAGCAATATTGTGATAAATCTGTAATATGTATTAAAAGTGAATTATGTATGCAATATATTTGAATTATAATTGTTTTTGAAATATATTATGTTTGTTTGGTAAAAAATTGTCACATTGTAATATAAATGTATTAAAATGTGTGATAAATGTATTATCCATCATTAAACTTGTATTATATGTGAATAATAAATTGTTCTTTGTAATATGTATTAAACTTGTATTATAAATAAATTAAAAGTGATCAAATAAAAAAAATATTATTGCTATAAATGATAAATATTTTCTAATTATAGTACATTTATGTAAGTTTCCCTAATATATATTACTATGTGGGCTTTTATAGCACTATTGATCGAGTGACCTCCCGAAGACATCGACACCTTAGGGATTACATATTGTGCCAACTCTCGTAACATCAAAAATGCTTTTTAGCGATAATTAATTAATGGTAATAGCTCAATTATTGTTAAAAACTAGATACGTGTTTCTATCGAAAATTAGTATTATTTGTATATGTCTCTAAAGCCTTTAGCTACAATTAGTACTCTTTGTATATGTCTCTAAAGTCTTTAGCAATATTGAATCTCGATGACACTTAAATAATGCATATAAAGACTTTAGCATATTTTATTAATGTGTTTATTTATTATTGCTAAAAATTGTCTTTTTTGTAGTATATTTTATGTTGTCTCGCTCTATAATCAGTAATTCTCAGGGCTTTAAGTGTTGTAGCTAGTAACTTAGCGATTTTTCACGAGTTGCAGGCATTTATCCCCTACCAATCCATTTTCATTCTTCGTAGTATACCTAGAAAATCGAAAGCGAATGGGAGGAGGGTGAACGTAGACAATGAACTTGAATATTTTCAGAATATTTTTACCATTCAAATATGAAAAAATTAAAATAAAATCTGAAAAAATATTTGACACCATACGTAACACACCCAAAGAGTATAAAGAAAGAAAAATAGTTGGTAATGTGAATATAAGTAGTAGATAATCTTATTTATAAAAAATAATCAGAGTTGACCTTTGCTACTTTTCCTGCAACTACCTGCCTTAACCTAATGTTATTTTAGAATATAGCGTTAATTTGCCTCCCATTGTTTGTTTTGACCCATGACCATGTGACTATTGGGTTTCTCTTTTAGTTTTAAATATAGAGTACTTGGGATTCATTGTATTTTTTAATGAAATATTATCATGTTTTTATTATTAGGTACTCTATAATTTTTTAAAATATTAAATTAATTATATTTAAAAGGTGATATTATAAACTGATACTCAAACTGTCTTTATTGACTCCGATACACATATGAAGAAAATAACAATTAACATAGAGAGACTTTTTATTTTACCCCCATTAATTGATAGAATTTGAAAATCAATTTACTTATTAAACTTTTTAAATAAATTGAGGTATAATAAATAAAAAATATTATTTTTTCTTGATTTGTCGAAATAACAAATAAACTGAGTAGATAAAAAGTCAAATTAAATAAATAAAAAGGGACCGAAAACGTATTTAACTAATTTAACCTAAAATCAATTTCTTTTAACCTTCATTTATTTTGTTAAAAAATCATACATTTATTAGAAACTCTCACCTAACATGTTTCGTTGTCCTACTCTGATACTGAATGTTAGGTGACTTTTCAACTATACTTGTGTTTTCTCTTTTTTTTTTTTTTTTTTTTAGATTTGTTATTTGTGATGAAATTTAAACTCGATAATAATATCATTGCGTTTGTGGTATTCAAAATAAATTGAATATGTCACCAAAAGTAATTAATTAAACATTTAAATTAAATTTCAAGATTCGAAAAAATGATCAAATTGTAGAAGTAAGTTAATTCTAAAACTTCCCTTTAAGTAAAATCTGAGATATAAGATAATACATATCTACCGACTATATGACTTTAAAAAATGAGAAAATAAATTGCTTATGGAATTTTTGGTCTAATAAGAGGAATTTCAACTTCTACCAATTGTTAGAGTCAAACAGTTGAATAAAATTATATGCACAAAAAATAACTCATCATGAGATTAGCTGTTTGCTCTATTTGTCCCGACATTACACTACCGATATATTTTTTTGTGACTACTAAGAGATTTTCCAAATTCCAATTAACTTGTTCACATGTAACATTGTTATTTAGTCGAAAAATTTCGTTAAAAGAGTTCAAAATTTTTGCTTATGTACTTTGTACTTTTTTTTTATGTACATGATATAATTTTTCAACAAAGAGTGTATGAATAGCCACCATGAGCTGTATGTGGCTACGCCACTGCTATAGCACTCTCTCCGTCCATTTTCTTTTGTCTAGTATACTAGAAATAGATGTTCACTTTTATTTATCTTGTTTAGCATTCAAGAGATAATTTATCATTGGATTTTGATGATCCTTGAATTTATTATATTTAAAGAATCATATAGTAAATTGTAATTTTATCTACTATTCTTTAGAAAGTATGTCAAGTAAGTACTGGATAAGTTAAAATGGACGGAATCGAGTATAATTAATATAAGGAATAGAAGAGAGAAATATATGACGTAGCTTAGTTGTTGAAGTTTGAATTGTCGAGGGCCAAACTATAATGTAAAATTTCAAAGCATGTTTGTGACATTAATGCCTCTTCTTTGAATAGCCTTGTTAGAATTATTACAAAGCGTGCCAACATCGGTCAAAATCAAATTGATGAGCTATAGTTGAAAATGAAAAAAAAATTGAAAAAAAAAAACAAAAAGAAGATTTGTATTAAGCTGGCTGAGTTAATCTATGTCCATTTTTTTGACATATGGTAGCTTTGACTTTGACATTCAAACACATTGAAAAATCGTTATTAAACGAGTAATTAACGATCATAATAATTAAGTTTAGCAAATTAAAACTGCATTTACGTTTTATGTATTCATGATAGTATCAAAACTATTTACATAAAAATGAAATTACAATTAAAATTAATTTAATATGTTTAGAATTTATAAACATACATTGGTAAATGGTAACTTGTAGATAGAGGCAGGGCCGGGCAAGGCGGAGTTCACTGAGCCATCTACCTTTAAATGTGGGTTCTAATTATATATCTTTGTATTTGATATTTTAGTACGAAAATATGGTCTATGTAAAAGTTAGTAGGTTGAGAATGAATATAGATTTTATGTAAAAGATATTAAGTTCGAAAAGTAAATGCAATTTTAATTTGTTATGATGATTAGTAGCTTATTAAAGTCGAAAATATTTATTATAAAATAATGTAAAAAAATCTTTTGTAATATACATTATAAATGGAGGGGAAAGAATTGATGACAAAAAGTTACTCCATGACTGTTATAGTTGGTGGAAGTTGCTCCAATATTTTATTTGGGCACTCAACACTTTTTACCAAAGTCAACAAAATTTCTATTAATGTTAATATAATGAGCTCTATTTTAGGAAAACTGTCAATTCTAAGCATGACTATGGAATTGCTAAGTGTTTAGTTGAATTAATCAATTATTTGATTTATGAGGAAGTTCATATTAATTTTAGGAGAAAGTCATATTTGCACCGATTATCACATTTTAGATCAATTAATCACTAGTGGACCAATTAATATTGGTTAGCAATGTCAATACAATGATGAATGAATGAAAGTATGAAACTCGTCTAATTAAGGATGAAATGATTGACATATTTATAAAACATTTTTCATCGACTCGATTTAAGTTTGTACAAAACAAACTCAAGGTCATGAGATCGGAGGATCCATTTAGTCCTCCTCGGAACTTCATTTAGGACTTGTCTTCTTTGTTAGAAAATTACATTTGTGTAGCTAGGTAAAAGTATTTTAATATGTTTATATATTACATACAGACACTTCTTAATCGACACTTCTTAATCGAAATTCTGAATTTGCCACTATCGACATAATAGCTAGGAATATTATGCAATTACATAGGAAAAACTCATGCCTCGTGAACCCTAACTTTCCCAAGATTATGATCTCTATTTTATCCTCCTTGCAATTCATGAGGATGACTAATATTAATAGTGTTTCACTTAAAATAATAGCATAGTGGCTATTCTTTTTCAAGTGCATTATATTGTGCATCACATGTATCTCTAACAAATTATATTCCTCCACAGCCAACCAACTGGGATTTTTGTAACATAATTAATTTTATATTACCTCACTATTTGTTTGTGAGTTTTCAAAATATTATATATTTCTTTAATTTAGAGTATGTACCACCAAAGAAATAATTCTATATATCGAATCTAACATCGTATTATTATTATACGAATAATATTCTAGAGTGATGATCACGGAACGAGAATGTTAATATTCATTCTTTATTATACTACGAGTATTAATTAATTTCTTATATTGTGATGATCACGGATCTTGTTTAAATGAATTTTCAAGTGCAAAATCTTATATGTCCAATGTGAAATCATGATATATACTTAGGTGTTTCAATAAAATTTGGTTAAAAATTATGATACTTAGGTGTTTCAATGAAATTTGGTTAAAAATCATGATACCTAGGTGAAAAACTTTTTATTTAAGAGTAATTTGCAATAATCTCACTAGTATATAATGTAATTGAATATATGCTATGTTGTAATATTATGAATCATCGTGTTCAACTGCTCATATAGATGTATCTCGAAATATATGGACTCAAAATTAGGTTAATTTAATTTAGATACACTCTATATCCAAGTAGATTTACATGTATCTAGAATACATATAAAAATCTCGCGCCTTGCTTCTTTCCCATCTTGCTTGTCGTTCTCTTATCTCACTCGCGTATTTGGTACGCGAGATACATGCTAATTACACTAAATTTTTACTAGTGTAGTTGATTTAACACCATTGTTATGTTTACCATATTTGATTTGAAAATCATCTCGTTTATTTGATGTTATAGAACTATAAGTTTGAAAAGAATAAAAGAAGGGCTAGCCCGCCCCAGCCCTCGACCCTTCTAGGGTTAGGTTGGATTGAGTATTTTCAGGCCCTACCTAATGAAGGATCGGCCCGTCCTAACCCTTCAAATTCCCTAGCCCACGAGGCTTGGACCGAATGGGGCTGGGCCGACCCATTTTAACTGCTCTAAATCATATGTAATGAATTTCAGAATTTGTGAATTCTTAAGGAATATTAATACCATAATTTGATTGATTAATTAGGATTAATTGTGGGAATTTGTTGTGGTCACCGACCAGACACCGGTTAGTGCGCTCCGGCAGGAATTAACGGATATATCCAGCTAGGTTTTCATAGAGTAGAACAAAGTTTGCGCAATGTGTGCAATTAATTCTTACAACTTCCAATTTTATAGGACACATGAAAAGATCTCTCAAATTTTTTTGTTGGTATAACCACTACTAACTTTGATAATTATACAAACCAAAATTCAAAGATTTATTAATATATATATAGGTAAAAACCAAATATTTTGTATATACAAGTCGTAATCAATTATTTGAATGGTCTCGTTAATCAACATGTGTGTCACATAGAACCAATTAAAAGGTAAAATGTTTTTTACTAGGTATTTTTCCAAGCTCGAACTAATTGAAACTCTAATAATTTCATTCGTTTCACCACAACTCTTGATGGATTATACGTGCGTTAGGTGCATCCCCTCACCCTCCTTCCAAAAATTATTTTCGTTCAGTCGTTTCTAATTTTTAATTGTAAAAAGCTTATCAATATCAAAATTACAGCATTTATATTAAGTTATAAGAAAATATTGGATGTTTTACAATTTCTTATGACAAACATTTAACAATCTAAACTAAAATAATGAGGATAATACATTATCTCAAAATAAAATAGAATAAAATAATAATATAGTTCATTCTTCTATTTGTTTGAGACAATTCCGACAAACTTGCATGGAAGTCAAAGTGCCTGATCACACGACCAAATAGGTGAATATGACTATTTTTATTTATTTACCCTATAAAAAACATCATGAATTCTCTCAATAACATGTTACACTTAGTTTGAACATTTCAAAAACAACAACAACAAAGTAAATCATGAAGCAACATTCTATAATCCTAGTATTTATTTTAGTTTTAATTATATCCTCCTTTCAATCAGTTCAAGTACAAGAATCAAGGAAACTGAAAGAACGCCATCATTATCGTCTCTTTGCGTCACCAAAGGTTAATGTTGATCAACAACAACAAAGATTCAATGTGAGTAACTCAAAATGGTTTACTCAGAATCAGCATAAACCAATATCTTCATCTTCATCTTCGTCTTCGTCCAATGATAATGCCATGTCAAATCAAGCATATTCTGGCCCAAGTCATAGCGGAAGTGGCCATTAATTACATATTTTTGATTTACTGTTTTATTTTTTTTTCGTCTTAAAAAATGGATTATTCCTCGAGTTTCTTTGATTTGTTCCATTTACTTCATATTCATTTTATACTTACTTTTGGATTGATCACAAGATTAATTGCAAATCCATTTTACACTATGCATAGTAATTTCATTTTCAAATTGATGATTCATTTTGCAATTGAATTATATTCGTTAATCTTCAACATGTATCACATTTTTCTTGTTGAAAACGTGTTTATGGAGTACATCACCTAAATTTCGGATACATGAGTAAAATTTAGGTGTAATTTGATCTATATACATTGTCACCAAGTGGATTCACATGTATATGGAGTACATAGCAAATTTCACTTGTGTCTCTCCGGTCTCGCTCATTACTCTCCATGTATCTATTCTGCCAGATACATGTGAATCACTCTAAATGTATAGAAATACATGTATCTAGTGAGATCGCACCCTACATGATAATTTTGTGTCATACGTGGTGTTCTAAGTGTATTATGTCATGTAGAATGAATATGTCTATTTGTTCAATTTTATTCAAATTTAAATATATATTTATGCACACCTAAAGTTAAAGGTCAAAATATCAGCTGACTCAATTTAAATGTCATGTTTATACATTATGTCAATAGTATATATGATAGTAAAGTATGTCTCAGTTTTTTCAAATATTTTTGGGTACTTATCTTAGCCCAGTTAAAGAGCTTGACTGTGAATTAATGGATCAATCCAGAGTTAATAACTTAGGTCCATCTAAAAGCCCATAATGGGTGGCCCAATACTTTCTGTTGTATCACAATTTGCAGATAAATAAAGTTAATATAAAACAAAAACATATTGAGTGTTAATTAAGATGTCATTTTCTGAGGCAATTTCCTAAGATATTCTTTTTTCTTGATTAAGCAACATTACTATCCTCTCTTCATCTTATTGGCCTAATTCTATCTTCTTTTAATCACTACTATTATTATGTTCTTTGAAGTTTAAATAATAGATGTGTTTGGTATATGAAAGTACCAAGCCACTAAAATGTTTTCCTTCGAAAATAAGTGATTTTTTTTTTATTTGCTTTTTAGTGTTAGACAAAAAAAATAATTATTATATTTTGATTCATAATATATTCTACTTAATTTAAATAATTTTTAATATATAACAAAATGTTCATTCTAATCTTAATATATTTTAGTTGATTAAATGATTCTTAATGTATATCAACCTAACAAATTTTATATTAAAAAAAAAGTGTTAAATAGTGTTATTTTGAATGAGACAAAAGGGCTTTGTTTTATAAAAAGACAAGGACAAAGTTGGGACACACCACTAATCAGAAGGACAAATATGTCTTTTCTTACGGCCCACCCAAATACCCAATTCATTACTTTTCTTTTGTCTTCTTCGATAATCATTTCTACAACCCCCATCCCATGTGCTTCCCTTTAATCCCACTATTAACATTTAACACCCACCCCCCACCCCCACCTACCCCCCTAATCCACCGAATAAAAAGACTTCCTCTATCCTTCAATTTTTCACAAATTCAGATCTACCGATGAAGCGGCAATTCGACGCCGGAGAAACCGATTGGGCCAATTTCACCGGCGATGAGGTGAAGAAGATGAAGAAGGAGGTGTTAGAGTTGGAGGAAGAGAGGATGTTACCGATGAAGAGGCAATTTGAAGCTAACTGTGCAACCACAGTCTCCGGCGACTTGAAAAAAATGAAGCAGGTGATGGAGTCGCCGGATGTAGATACGGAGGCGGTGTTGTTGAATGAGAATCTACTGTACGAAGTACTCAAACACGTTGACGGGCGCACGTTAGCTACGGCGGCGTGCGTTAGCAAACAGTGGAACCAAACGGCGTTAGATGAGCGGCTATGGGAGCTGATCTGCACAAAACACAGCTGTAACCAACAGCAACAGCTCCGAGCCGTCGTCCTCGCTCTCGGCGGCTTCCGGCGTCTCTACTCACTCTACCTCTGGCCACTCTCAAAGCCGTCGCCGTCGCCGTCTTCTTCGAATCCACCGGCTTCCGCCTGGCCTTGCCTTCCTCCGGCACCTACTCGGCCGTTGAAATACGCAGCTGCAAACACCCGATGGGGAAAAGACGAAGTTAATCTCTCGCTATCGCTGCTATCAATTCGGTATTACGAGAAGATGAATTTCAAAGCTAATAAATAAACTTAATTGATATAATTACATATTCAATTTCGTAATTTTAACAATATATTATCCTAATTTTTCAGCTTATGGTTTGGGTTTTTACTTTATTCAATCGTTTGTGCTTTTTAGATCTATATATCTGTTATGTAACATATGTATGCTTTTAATTTTTTTTCCAATTAATGTAAATTGAGGACTGATTAATTCAAGTTGTGATTCTAATTACTATGTTAATTAGCGTTAATCTTTGTTTTGTTGGTAAGATGAAAGGAAAGTAGGTAGGATCAGTGTGAAATATGGGTAAAAAAACAAACAGATAAGAACAAAGAGGTGGCCACGCTTTCTGGCAGTAATTAATGGCTTTTGGAAAAAGATAGGAAAATGACGAAAAAAGTGATGTGTGTTGGCTCTTCGGATGTATTGATGAGAATTTTATTAAAAGGGAAAAAAAATATACACTTGAATTATCTTAATTAATATATATATAGAGAATCTCTCTCTCATATTTTAAAGATATTGATGCTTGAATTATCGTAACTGATATATAGATATCTCTATTATATTTTAAATATATTGATATTTTTATTGTCTAAAAATGAAAGCTTATATGTTATACTAAGAAAATATAAGTCTTATGATCTTATTGACCAATCTGACGTTAAATCGATAGATAAAATTGCGTGTTACGTATTTTTATTTAGTCTTTCATAGAAAAAAATGATATGATATTAATATAATGAAAGAAAATAATAACGGCTTCGCTAAATATTTGTTATTTTTCTCTTTATTAAATTATATGGATTTTGGTGAAATTGGAATATAGGTATCATTTGGCGTTTTGCTAGAATCAAGAATATTTTACCTTTATATTATCCTACAATTTGAGAGTCGGTGAATAAAGTTTATCCCTTTTATAAAGTTGGTGCAAATATTGATTAAGTTTTATCAACATAATTTGTGAATAATTTAACTACACATATTATTTATTCACTTTTAAATTAATGCGCATATTAAAAAAAAATAATTGATATTATATTTAATTTCACTTCTATTAATTATGGACAGAAAGAATTAAAAAATTTAATTTTTTTAATAAGTTCTATATTTTTAAAAGTAAATAATTGAGGATATAAATTATTTTTTTATCTTTTCTTGATTTGTTAAAATAAACAACAATTAAAAATAACTAAAAAAAATATAGACAAGTAATTAAAAATAAAGGGAATAAAAGTTTTGCTATTATGACAAACTTTTGAACAATTTGTATAAAATAAGTATCTTTGTTTTCGTTTTGTCTTTCATCTAATAGTCAATATTTATATTGAAATGCGATTATTTTCAACTTGTACAACATAGAACTTGGAGAAAAAAAATTCGTATGTAAAGCTTAAACCTACATCGGATGAAATGTCATTTTCATATAAAATGATACTTGGTCAGAGATAAGATATGTCAATTCGACAAGATTTATGGACATTTTAGAAAGATAGCTAAAAGTTGAGATTAATATAGTAAAGTAATGTCTATGGTAAATTTTCCACAGATTTCCAAAATGGAGATAAAAGTTAAACAGCGGTGTTAAATAATATTTGTTTTTTTATTTTACATGAAATAGTTTGAGTCGACACGAAATTAAAAAAAAAATAAAAAATTTATGATCTAAAATGAATAATAAAAATTTGTTCGATAATATATCGTATGAATAAAATTGATATTTTAAAGTTACATTATTATTTAATATAGAATATATCAATTTTCTTAAATTGATAAAAAGAATAAATTGAGACAGAAAAAATATTATTTGGGCAGAACTTCAAAGAAAAAGGAATACTGATTTTTGGGCTTTTTGATTTGGATCACTTCATAAAATGAAGGAATGTTACCTAGTGGAATTACTGTAGATTAGATTAGGGAAATTTTTTAAAATGTCATTATTTTAATATTTAATATGATTTATTGTCAACACTTTTAATATTTATTAATAATGTCAAAATTTTAGTTTGTTATTTATCTTATTTATGTTTTTTATTATTTGCTTTTATTGAAAGAATACAATTATTAAATAATAAAAAGGAAAAATTTAGGGGAGAGAATAATTTAAAAAAGGAACAATCACTAAAAAATTTCATTAGTTACAAAATAAAAAATAACTGCCAAAGGCATTCACATAATTGATTACATTTCTCATTATAACTTTTCAATTGATAATACTTTATTTCTGGTCAATTTTTTTCTTTTTGGTTAAAAAATTTGAAATGACATAGGTTAAAAAATCGTTGACAAGCAGCTTTCGAAAAGTAATTTTTTACTAGGAATTCGATAAAATTGATAAAATGCAATTTGAATCAATTATTAGTTAATTGCTTCATTCTTAATGTGTTTCTAATTGACTATAAATTTGATATAATTTTTTTTACATAATTGTACTGCGTATCTATTTACATACAAAATTGTATGTATTATGAACAAGTTAGTATTAATGAGTTTTGACGGATTCGTCGAATTTTTTTTGTTGGTTGAATACGAAGATAATAATGGATTGTTTGAGGACTGACTTTTTCGTTGGCTAATTCTTTTTAGTTTTTTGAACAAATGGTATCCTAAAAGTAAAAATTACGACAATTATACAGTATTTTTATTTTTTCTATGGTTATTTATTTTTTATTTTTTAAACTATTTTATATCCCTTATCGAAAAGAATATCATAAATGTAATGTATTTTGTAAGTGTTTGACCTGAATACAATTTGTATATTACTTTAATATACATATATGTTGGCTGAAATATTATAATTTTGTGATGCACGAAATATAATTTTGTTCAAAACAAGATAAGAGTCCCATTGTAAATTAGTATTATTTTAATTTAGGTATAAATGAAAAAAAATACATTTTTGTTATGTTAGGATTTGTTGGCGGTCGTAGCTTACAATTGAAATAGAAAAATACAGTTTTGCTCAAAACATGATACAAGTACCATTGTAAATACATACTTTTTTAACTTGGATACAAAAATACAATTTTGTTCAATTTTAATTTGAATAGTAAAGTGAACACATAGGGTGTGTTTGGTATGAAAGAAAATGTTTTCCATGGAAAATGTTTTCTAGGAAAACATTTTCCTGGAAAACAAGAAGATTTTGGACTTATTTTATCATGTTTGGTTGGTGAGTAAAAAATATTTTCCGGAAATGATTTTTGGTGTTTGATTTATGAATGAAAAATATTTTTGAGAGACATCTTTTATTTTTACTAGAGTAAAAAATAATTTATGAAATTGAATTTTTTTTTAAAAAAAATAAAATTTTTTTTTTTGGGGTGGTGGGGTGGGTGGGGAGGGGGTTGGAGTGAAAAAATAAAAAATTGAAGTTAATTAATAGTATTTTTAAAAAACAAAATTAATTTTTTTGGGAGTTGGGGGTGGTGGGAGGCTGGTAGGGGGGTAGGGGCAGGCCGGAGAGGGGGGTAGGAGTTTAAAAATAAAATTTTGAAGTTGAAAATATTTTAAAAGCAAAATTAATTTTTTTGGGCCGTGGTGGGGTTGGGGGGGGCTGGCCGTGGTGGGTGGGGGGAGGGGTAAGGGATCGAGTGAAAAAATAAAATTTTTAAATTGAAAATATTTTTTTAAAATTGATGTTTTTCCCAAAAAAATATAATTTGAAATTGGAGGAGGGCTTTGGAAAATGTTTTCCTTAATTTTTGAAGGGAAGCCATTTTTCTTAATTTTGAGGAAAATGAGTTGATTTGAAAAAACATTTTCCAATACTTTTGTCCCAACCAAACATGAAAAATTGAAAAATATTTTCCAGAAAATATTTTCCTTCATACCAAACACACTCATAATATACAAAGTTGTTGGTATACAATAATGATGAAAAACAAAATAACAAAGAAATACAGACTTGTTGGCATTGAAAATTGAGTTTGAAATAAAAGTGAGATTGAAGTATAAAATGGGTACAATAATATTTCAATTGGAATACAAATGTGACTTTGTTGGTATACTATTACTATGAATACAAAATAAAAAAAAAATACAAACTTGTATGTTTACAATGTGATACTGAAATACAAAATGAGCAAAATAAAAATATATTTTTTTTTATCATTTAATTTGTGTTCTGATTGATCGATGATTGTGAGGTCGGTGGTGAGAAACACCAATGGCGCCACCATTCTGTCGACACTGATTAATAGCAATGATCAGTCATGTGTATGCTTCGATCTAGAAAATTGATGATTAAGTGGGATACCACTTGTAATCCTCTTAGAGGGCCATTAGAGGGGATCCTTGAGGTTTTCATTATCCAAAACACTAAATACATCATTTTTTTGAAAAATTTAAACAAAAATAAAATTGGTTAACAACCCTAATAATCGAATAAAGATGCATACCTTAATCAATGAGATTCTTGTGAATATCTTAGATTCTGCCATTGGAGAGTGGTTTAGAATTTATCAAATCATAAACGTGATTTCAAACAACAATTTTAAACGATTTAAACAAAAACAAAATCACAAAACAAATCTTAAAAAACGAATAAAGATGCTAAAAAAATACAAAAAAAAAAATTAATTGGAAAATGAGTAATTAAGGTGAGATAAAATAGGAAGTAAATTAGGATGCACAATTTTTCTTAAAATAATGACATTTTTTATATTTTTACTAATTATTTTAAAGTATGAAGATTTTAACTTAATATATTTAATTTTTTGACTAATTTGCTAATTTTTCCTTAAGATAAATAACTCATATAAAATCTCCAAATAAATCAGTATTTACATATTTGGACTTCAACTAAAATATTGAAATATTTTTGGAGATGAGAAATAGCACATATTACAAGATTTTCTTGGACTGCAACTACAAATAACTGTGTTTCTCTGGGCCTACAAAAGTCAGCAAGGCCCAATCAATATTTTTTGGGCATCTTTTGGGTTTGTCTTTAATTGGTTCAAGCAACCTTTTTTATTTGTATGCCATATTAGTATATTTTTCGGTCCATTTTAAGTGAGGTAGTTAAACTCGGTATGAAATCTAAAAAAGAAAGAAATATTTTTAAAATTTGTGATCCAAACTGAATAATAGAAATTTATGTGACTATAAATCACTTCATTAAAGGTAAGATAAATATTTTAAAATATAACTATTACCTAATATAGAAATATGTTATTTTCTTTGAAACTAACTAAAAAATAAATGAAGTCACATAAATTGGGACTGAGGTAACTATTAAGGTTTTGTTACCCCCAACCCATTATTTTTTTGTAATTCTATACACCTTTTTTTATTTATGTGGTATCTAAACATCTCTTATGCGACTCTATTACATAGAGTCACAGAGCATGCACTTAAGCCAAAATGTGTATAACGTATTTTAAAAAGATGAGTTTGGAGATGTAATATGACCTTAGTTTAGTAAGATGTGTCTTTGAAATTTCAATCACAACTTAGAGATACTTGTGCTAGTAGTCTATAGAAAAACCAACTTGGAGTAATTTATTTTTTTAAAATCAAACGTATGGTTTATAAATTAAAGAATTTTGGTTATATATTCTGGACCTTTAAAGAGAATGATAACTATTTTTAATACGAATTAATTGTTGAATATTATCAATTTGATAATCAATATTTGCTCTATTTATTTTTATTCATCATATTTTTTGCTTTTACTTGTGAACTATCACATTTCGAGAATTAAAACGTAAACGGGGGAGTAATAATGTTTATAGCTTGCTGTTAAAGAATGACAAAAAGTCCCACAACGGTGGTTAATGAGATGGGCGGACTCCTTATAAGGCTTTATGCAATCCTCCTCCCTTTGAGCTAGCTTTTGAGGTGTGAGTTAGGCCTAAGACCTAATTCCACATGGTATCAGAGCAGGGTCCGTCTCACCTGATGTTGGAACCCTCGAAATCAAATTGTCAACTCTCCATATGCTAAGCAGTGGGCATGAGGTGGGGTGTTAAAGAATGACAAAAAGTCTCACATCGGTGGTTAATGAGATGAGTGAATTCCTTATAAGGCTTTAGGCAATCCTCCTCCCTTTGAGCTAGCTTTTGGGGTGTGAGTTCGCATCGGATATCGAATATTTACATTAAGGGTGTGTTTGGTATGAAGGAAAATGTTTTCCTAGAAAATGTTTTCCTCGAAAATAAGTAGATTTTGGACTTATTTTTTCATGTTTGGTTGGTGAGTAGAAAATATTTTTCGAAAATGATTTTTAGTGTTTGATGTATGAATGAAAAATATTTTTGAGAGACATCTTTTAATTTTACTAGAGTAAAAAATAATTTATGAAATTTAAAATATTTTTTAAAATTAAAATTATTATTTTTTGGGGGTGGGGGTGGGGTGGGGGTTGTGGGTTAATTTTTTGGGGAGGGGTTGGGGTTGGGGTGTGGGGCTGGCCGGTGAGGGGGGTCAGAGATCGGGTAAAAAAATAAAATTTTGAAATTGAATTTTTTTTTAAATCGATGTTTTTTCCAAAAAAAATATAATTTGAAATTGGAGGAGAGTTTTAGAAAATGTTTTCCTTAATTTTTGAAGTAAAGTCATTTTCCTTAATTTTGAGAAAAATGAGTTGATTTGGAAAAACATTTTCCATAACTTTTGTCCCAACCAAACATGGAAAAATTGGAAAACATTTTCCAGACCAAACACACTCTAAGTCAATATACATATACCATGTACTTAAATTTATACTTTATTAAATTACATAATAATAGAAATTATATTAACTTGATATAAGCACTCGAGGTAAATAAATTTTAAAACCATTTCACTGTTCCTAGAATTCATTAAGAGGTTGGGAAATCAAACTTTGTTTCTGATTGACCACGTGTGTAAATTGAAAAATAACCACTTCACTTTTTGACTTAATTAAATAATTTTAATCTTTGACTTTTTCAAAAAATAAGTCATTATCTCAAAAGTAATTTTAGCTTGATTTTGATGTAAATTGTTAAGATCGATCATTCTAAAAGGTTTTCAGAACTCTTCCTAATACATGCATTCGTAATTAAAAATTTAGTCTTATACAAAAATGATTGACTAAAAATCTATAATAGAAAGAGTGATTATTTGAGCCAATAACGAAATTGATAAAAGAGAGAGTAAATGGAAAGGAAATTTTTTTGTCTCTCTTTTGTATGTTTAGCTCTCTTAAATAGAAAAATTGTTTATGTTTTCATCCATCATAAGAATATAAATAATTAATGTAATGTAATTTTACTTTTATTTAATGACATTTGTCATAATGCAAAGTAACTAAGGTTTTCATAATAATGCATATGAAGTTAAGAAATTGTCACTTAAATAAATATGAACTATTTATAAAGAAGTAAATCTCTCATTCTATATCTATGCATACGACATTATGATTTAGAAATGTTTACATAGATTAGTTATGAAGAATTACAAGATGTTATTTATTGTTTGCATTAAATAAAAATAAATAATATTTATAGGATTAAATTTAGACGAATTAAATGAGTTGAATTAATAAATTAAAAAAAAAACATTACTTTAGCCGAGATGACATGGGTCAAAATGGCTAACAAATGGATTATAACTCAACCTTCTCTTATGAATAATTATTTTTTTCTTATACTATTTTTAACTACGAAATTAAATAGAACTCACCTCCTTTATTATGGCTAAATCATATAAAATAAAAATATTTTGATAATTTTTTTGATGTGTTATTATGAGAAATATATTGAGCTTAAATCAGCACAATTTAGATGAACTATATAAGGCCAATCAAAATGTCATTACACGGTAATAAAAATAGTTTTTAACGGCAATAAATATACACATTAACGAAGAGTATTAAAGTCCTTATCTGTATTAATAAATTGTCGTTCGATTCAATGTCACTATAAACTTTAGTAATTTACAAAGAGAATTAATTACCCATAAAAATATATTTAACAACAATTAAATATTGTTATTAATTAATTATCATAAAAAATCATTTTTGATACAATGTATACATTAAACCTCCCAAATTTATAGACTAATAGTTTTCGACTAGCCAGGTCTTTTATGGCAAATTTTGTCATACCAACGAAGAATAAAAGATACAATAAAATGCCATTAATAGTTTATAGTAATTTATGTATCAAATTTCTTAAGGAGGATCTAATGGGCAGGTTAACAAGAGTTTACAATATAAACAAAATTAAAACGAAAGACCATATTGCATGTTAATGGTTGACGTAGGCTATTACGTACGCAGGCAAAAAGATAAAAAAGAGAAAAAATATGTCCACATTTATTTAAATTATTTTTTCTAAATGAAAATTCAACGTTAGTTTCTCTGTTCAATCATAGTTATTTTATTTTTGTAATTTATTTATTGAGAAATTAATAAATAGTTGGGATAATATCAGTATATTATCTTTGAATATATTAAATTTAATTTCTTAAAAAATATATAAGATATTAAATAATATTTGATATCAAGGGTAAAATATACACGAACTGATAAATTATCTTTTGATTTTTCAAAGCGAAAGAATAACTATATTTAGTATAGTGGACACGAATAGAGTAATTAATTAACAATTCTTAACTAATTAGAACCAAAGTTGGACCAAAGAGTGGGAGAGTCCAATAATTAAATTTCCTAGAAGTTACTTCATCAAAGAATTTAATATTTTTTTTATCAAACGCCTTTTGTTAATAACATGAACGTACTACTATAAATATAGAGCAAGAACGCACCATATTTTCACACACAACTACACAAATATTATAAGAACTACGTACAATAATATCATATTATTACCTCCATATTTGAGCAAATTTTCATCAAAAAATGGCTAGAGGTCTCAATATTTTTGTAGTGTTGATCGCGGTCAATGTATTATTAAGCTCTTCACTGTTCATTAACATCGAAGCTCGCCCTCTCAACGTTGTTAACGTTGATGGATTATATTTCGAAGCAATTAAAACAGGAGGACCAAGTTCGAGGGGAGAAGGACACAAATATAGAGATGCTTCAACTCTTGGAGGAGTCAAAAATTCTGGACCTAGCCCTGGCATGAACCATTAATTAATTAATCATTATTGGTTAATCTAAGCTATTATTATTATTATTATTATTAGTTGATTTAATTACTTAATTCGTTACTTGTAACAATTTTTATTTCTTCATTTTTTTTTCGGTTTTGAGTATAATAAGTTGTAATGCATTGAACGTGAGTTTGTAAAATTCTTTCGTTTGATTGATTTTTTATTTTCAGGAATAAAGTGATCTTACTTATATAACCCTAGGTGAAACACGATTGGTCTTGTACAAGTTTTTAGGGTATTATGGAATTATTTATGTAATGTTGATTTTCCGTTCGCGTTACTTATATGTATAGTGTAATTTTCCAGCAAAATGATATCAATGGACTCTTCTTCGATTGATAAGAGTAGCTCCGTCAGTGCGTACGATAAACCCACGATATCCTCTATATATGAAACTTATTATTAAATAATTCACAGAATTTACCAATTTTATTGAAAAAGTTTGGAACTTTTATGTTATTGTGAAAGTGAATGTTGACAGATAGTATAATTAAATGAATAAATATATATGTTTTCTCTAACACTCAAGTTTTTGGATAAAATGGTGATACACTTTAATTTAAGTGTACGGTAACAACATTACACGGGGATGTAATCACCAAAAATAGAGTTCTCAAACTAAGAAAAAAATCCAAGTGTAATAATAACATTTTCGTTATGGTGCTTTGGAACACTGTTGATCGATGAACTTATTGGTTCCACGCTCTATTTTTTCTAAATTCAATACACTTTATGAGGTTGGCAAATTAAATTAACGGTTACTTCCTCCATCCATTTTTATTTGTGCGTTTTTAAAAGTTAATTTGATTAATTTTTAAAGTTAAATGAGATTTTATTAATTTCATATAGTAAATGAAAAATTAGATATTCGAAACTATACGAAAAGTATTATAAATTGCAATTTTTATATATTAATATAACAAAAAAACATATCATAAAATATTATTTAAAATTTTTATAATTTAACTTTAGAAATTAAATTTATGACTATTAAAAATGGACTAATGTAGTATTACAAATTTTTAGCCGGCATGCAATACTTTCACTTTTTTTGACTCACTTTGAATTCTACATTTAGCAAGATTATTCTGCATGCATCAAATGGCTGCCCTGCCAAACAGAGACCATATGAAAGAAAATATCATTTTTAATTTTGAAACATATATGTATACTATTAAAAAAGTGGACAATAATAAATAAAGAAAAGAGATTTCATTAAGAAAACTTATAACCAATTGATCCAAATGAATCAGTGGGCAGGTCAATAAGAGTTAACAGTATATATTAAAATATTCAACATCTATGTTTTTTTTTTATAAAATAAAGTTGAATATTTTTATAAGAGAATTAATAGATAAAGAAATCAATGGACATTGTTACTTGTCCACTTTGTCTTTTTAGGGGTACCACCAAACCATATTACATAATGGCTAATGTTTTATGCATGTATTAGTATGTCAGCAAATTAATTAGAACAGAAAAAGTGAAACTATTTTTTTTTTTTAAAATTTTAAAGGTTAAAAAAAGGCTAAATGGCTAATGACCTTTTGCATTAACTTCTAAACGCAACTAGAACGTTCTCATATCCAGAGACGGAGCTTTGGCGGTTTTAAATTTCCTTTTGTTTAAAAAAAAGGGTTCAAAGTATTTCTGCAATTTCTTTCATACCATTTTTATTAGGGGTTCACAAGTTAATATACATATATATTTATTTAATTTTCTAGTACAGATACAGATTTACAAAAAAAGCTATTGAGTTCGTTTGAATCATAAACCCGCACTTAGCTCCGCCTCTACTCATAACTAATAGAACCAATTTTGTTAATTAAAATTAAAATGTATATCACTTAACCATGGTAATTAAGATATATATATATATTATTTGATTGGCGTAATACTTGATACGAGTAAGTTATTAACTATTTTGGACTAGAAATTAGCAACCTACATATGACTAATAAGAACCAAATTGGGACTGGAAAGCCCAAAAAGTCCAATAATAAGCTTCACAGAAATTGCTTCAAAAAATTTTCAGACTCAATTACCTGGCATGACTTTCTTAACTCCTAGAAGGCTAGCTATTGTTATCCGTTTGGAAATTTTATGGAAAATACTGAATTACGGATATATAGAGAATTTTTAAAAGCTTGAGGCATGTATTTCTTATCAGAATTCAATAAACTCTTCTAGTTTAAAATTAGAAACCAAAAACTAACAAAAATTAAATTTAAATGAGCTATTTTATCTATGTGATCTCATAAGAAAGAAGAATTTTTATGTGTTATTTTTTTCTTTCTCATCATCCAAGAAAGGAACTTGAATGTATATTTAAATGAAAAAACTCTCATTAGAATGGTCAATAACAACAATCATATTATTAATGACAAATAAAGAGGATTAAAGTTGAATCAATAAGCAAAATAATATGTTACTCCCTCTGTTTTTACCATTGTACATTTATTTAGTATTCTCTTGAGTTTAAATTTTTAATAAATAATAAATATACTTATTGAAAGTCTACAAACACTAATTTATATCAAATTTTGCAAAGTGAAATTAAAAAAAAAAATATTTCATATTCTCTTATACTCCTCCGTAAAGACTAAATTTCAAATGAAATACAACATAATTATATGCAATTGATGACTATTTCAAATTTTTGAGCTTGAAATTGGAGCCAATATTTCAATATGAATTAACCCAAAATCTAAAAATTAAATTTTATATTTCAAAGGAATGTTTTATTAACTTTCTTGATAAAATTTGTTGAGATTTAAGACAATTTTCTATTTTTCTTCTCTATCTTTTATTGTTTATTTGTTTGTTAAGATTTCTTTTTGAAGATCAGAATTTATAGAGTACAATGGTGAAAATAATTAATTTATAATATGGAATAATAGTGAATATGAATTAATTATTTCTTCCATTCATTTTTACTTGTCATTATTTAAACTTAACACCCCTAATAAAAAAACAATAATTGATATAATTATTAACCATAATATCCTTATTAATTGATGTCTTGAAAATTAATTGGAAAATAAACATTAATGTTAAGGACAAATATAGAAAATTGAATGATTTTCTCTGGAAAAATTACTATTAGTTGGTTGACTATTTGAAATATTAACTATATAAATACCTAGTTGTATTCACTGATTGGAGTGCAGATTTGAGTTGAAGTTTTGGGAAGAAATAGTGTTTTCATAAATCAAATCCACGAAGATCTGAGCCTGAAATATTCTATTTTCATTTTGGGTGATAGAGAAGTTTGATTACACGTAGCTCCGATTCGCTTTCATAAAAAAAAAGATAATCTTAGTTTTTTCCTCTACTGTTTAAGTTTAATTACATGCTTCTAGATTCTTATATTTGAAGTTTATAATATGTTTTCTTCGTCTTTGTTAAATCTCGTTGTTTAGACTAGAACTTTCTTGATTTTGAGCTAGTCTATGCTTTAAATTTAGCCATAAGTTTAATACTTGTTGGAAAAACTTATATTCACAGCGGAAGCATATCAAGGATCTTTACTACTTACATGAATAATAGACAACCAATACCGTTTATGCTAGAACACATTAATCATGCTAGAACACATAAACAAACTAAAAATTAATTCGATAAATACCTCTTGAAGAGTGAGCGGATACCTTCAAGCGAATCTCCAAGTTAAACGGATCTTCAAGCGAATCTACAAGATAGCTATGGTCTTCTACAGTGATCCCAAGTCACATCCGAACTCTCTCAATACTTGGGTGGGCAAGCATTGAATAGAATACTAATCATCCCTTTTCTAGGTTAGGAGAATCCCTATTTATAGAGATGTCTTCCTAATCAAAAAAGGACTAGAAAACCTAGTTTTTCTAGAAGACTAGAAAAACTCATATTATTCTTCCTTTTTGCATAGAAATAGGATTCTGAGTTCTAGTTAAATATAGGCACTATAGGGACCACAAAATTAATTACCGAGGCTTCCTATTATGGAAATAATTCCAAATAATTAATTTGAATTATTCTTACCATAATAAATTACAAATCATTCCACTAGAAATTCGTAATTGCACTCCTCTATTTCATAATTCCCCATTAAACACTTATGTAATTCTCCATGTTAAGATTTCAGATACTAATCAATAAATTAAATTACTGACGAATTTAACTTAATGATTAATTTCCTTTAGAGCACTACTTAACTTATTTCATGTGTCGGATTCATAAATCCACTTGCAAGATTTGACACAATGAAAACTTATAAGTTTCTCAAAAAGGCATATCAATCAATCTCTATAACGAGACATGGATTCCATCAACTAACTTATTATTTCACCAATATATATTATTATCATCCAACTTACCAGGCATATTGACCCATCTCAGAATCTCACCTTTTAATAAATCAAAACGACAATTAATATATACAGATCATAATAGTTATATCAGGATTAAGAATATAAGTACATTTAATAGTTTAAAGAATATGTTTTTGTCAGTCAGTCTAAAACAACTATCTCTACTCGGTCTCGTTCAATACATACAAAATGTACTAGCACAAGAAGTTGGAACTATACCGTTCCCATAATCAGGACAAATTACATATAATCTTGTGCTACAATCGTACCCGATGGCATGTCCAATTTCCATCCTAGATTGTGAACCAAAACTTTATACTTATAAGAACCGATGATTTAATCCTCTGTGTGTAAGCTAAAACTCTACACACTAAATCATCTACTATATAAGTAAATAGACACCATAAACGAATATATGATCTATTGAAATTGAGCAAATATTTATTCTCTAATAAATATTATTTCTTAACACATGGTTAATAGTATATATCCCAACAATCTCCCACTTAGACTTTTAACCATCACAATTGTTATAATGTACTATATCCAAATGCATGGTTAATAGTATATACCCTAACAATCTCCCACTTAGATGTTTAATCTTGAAAATTGTTAGAATACTTATGTCAAAACACATGATTAATAGTATATACCCTAACAATCTCCCACTTAGACTCTTAACTATGCATTTACAACTTTCGCAGGCATTCCTTTATTTCTTATCGAAAGAAAATTTACCAAGCTATTTTCTCATGCAATTTTGTCTAGTAGTGCTTCGTCGTAACAAATCGATTTTGTACTAGATCTTTAGAGACCTTATCATGAAACTCTCCAAGAGTGTACTTCTTTTCAGGAGCTCTATCATAAAAGTTCTCTCAAGCATACAAAACAACTCAATCTTCGTTATGATTCTCCCACTACGACTAAGTACTACTATTATAATCACACTTTCACGTTCTTAATATTTTCTTCAAAATCTTTCGATAATGAAACATTAACAACTTCTGATGAAGTGTTCTTTTAATTTGCTCAACATCACTCCAACTACTTGAGATAGTAGTTTTCTTGTCTAGTAACGTTTCTCCCACTACTTAAGTGCAATGGGACGTCAATTCTGACATACCCATTAGATGTTCTTGAGCGTATGAATTTACAATTGACTTATTTGTTATTTTTTTTGTTCAATTTCCGTAAAGATAATTTACTTCTAGGAACATGGTTTACTAAAATTATCCTTTTCTAGAAATCAGAAAGTTGTGTTAACAATTGACTTATTTTCTTTAGGACATTATAATAAACCTTGTTTCATTCTTTAGGATATCCAATTAACACATACATTCCGTTCTTAATTCCAATTTTTCTTATTCTCCCACTCAGCACATGTGCTGGACAATCTATATCTGAACATGTCACAGATTAGACTTACGTCAAATCCAACTAGTTCTATAGTTGCTCAAGGTACTAATATGAAAGAAACTGAATTCAGAATGTAATATGTAGTTATTAGAACCTATCCCAAAAGAAACAAAATAACTAATAATAATCAATAATTAATCTCATCATCTTCATAAGCGTCTAATTCTTTTCTCTTCTACACCAATCTATATAAGTGTCTAGTGTAGACAATTGAAAGACAATTATTCTATAAGATAAGTGACTTATGAGCTAAGAGTTTACGTCACTACAATCAGATTGTAGTGACTTTATATATTTTTCATGATGATACTTTCATGTGTTTTAAATATCTTGAGTTTATCAAAGACATTTAGACTTATAAAACATCAAAAAATATATTCATATCACGAGTAATTTTCTTGAAAACTCAAAAACTCAAATTCACCTCTTGCCCATGTGCTCATTTATTACACAAATCAGAATAGATTAATTATAACTTATCACTACCTCTTAAATCCTTTTTAAGAGGAAAACTAAGGTCTCTTAGTCATTTTTCCTTCTAAACAAAACGTACATGTTGGTAGTGACTTCACTTTCAATGAACAGTTATGTCCATCCATTAACCAACCTCAAAATTCTATTCAGAATAAATGACTTAGACCCTAATATACAGATAAGTCTCATTCAATTTAAAAGATATTTTCCCTTATGAGACAGATTAGTATAATTTAATTCTCTCATACTTATAAAATAATCATGCATCAATATACACAAGAAATAAAATATTTATTAAACTCAATGGTAGAAGAGTTACAAAAATATATTATATACTCATCTCTTATCTGGTTAGAAACTGAAAAAATAATTTCTTCTAACATAAGGTACATACACAATGCATTCATTAAGTTAATATCTTATCTCTACAAGAGAAAATCTTAAGTAGTACTAAGTGGGTGTGTAAAGTCTATTGAGAATATGAGACACAATACTTTAAATAGATCATAATATTTCGAATAATCCCGAATAACGAAATTCAGGGCTCATTTATACATATATATCCATGCATCTCGATTAGCCAATCGTTGGGATTGGAGAACTACTCATGCAATACACATGTACAATGACCGATTATTCACTCCATAAACTTATACAGACCTAATTCAGTTGGAGAATCTACTGTTAGTTTAAGTCAAGTGAAAATCCTCTAGCTACATTGATCCAATCTTATATTACTCAGTTTAGGAGAGTTAATATAGATTATCAAAACTAGACAATTAAATACATAGTACTTGTATCAATTTCATCCGTTAGGGAGGAAGGTCTAAGCCAACACATAAAACTAATACTTCACTACTATTTAATCAATTATGACCAAAAAATCATATAACGATCCAAAAAAAATTAATTTCTTACTAGGTCGTTCTTATAAATCTACCAAATTTCAGATCAATCAGAGTTCTTTTTTTTTCGAATTCCAAAACTATGATCAATTTGGTTGAAAACGTTGTTTGGTCATAATAGAATTTAAGATTTTCCCGCTCAGTAATTCTTATCATATATCATCATTTTGTGAAATAGATAAATGAATTAAGAATAAAGAACAAAATTCTAAAATTCCAAAAGGTAAGCATGTTTATGTATACATTGAATATTAAAATTCAAAACACGCCTTTTAGATATCTATGCATCTTGAACAATAAATTTTGATAAAAAAAATGACTACTCATGCAACACATATATATGGTGTCAGATATTCACTTCAACAAATTTAGAACAAAGCCAACTCAGATGGAGAGTATATGTTAGTTTAAGTCAAGTGAATATCATTATCCCTAGATCCATTGATCAATCAAATATTACTCAGTTTAGTAGAGTCAATACAGATAATCAAAACTAGAGATTAAACTTTAATGACTTGTATTAATTTCATCCGTTATGGAGGAAGGTCTAAGCCAACACATGAACTTAATACTTCACTAAAATTTAGTCATCAAGACCATAGAGAACAAACTCTATCACCACTATATTATAGTCGAGTAATTTTTCGGTAAAATTAATTTTTCAAGATACAAAAATTATCTAAAATCATCATATAAACGATCTCAAATTACCAAATCACTACATAACAATGAGTATTTTAAATTTGATAGTTTATGATGAACCTACTGAATTTCTGATCAATTGGTGTTCAAAAACAATATTTATCTCCAAATCTATGATCAAATTCAGATTCAAACGATTTAAGAAAAAGTGAATAGATCTACATCCTTATCATATATCAATTTATGTTAACTCATCATTTGTGATCATGTACCACATATAACATAAATAAAATCAATATAAAGGATCTCATTCATACTAAATCACATTTTAATTCCAAAGAACAACTTTAAAATCATTCTAACGACCTCAAAGAAAAATATAATCACATAGCAATGACTACTTTTTACTAGGTCTTTATTAATGAATTTACCAAATTTCAGGTCAATTGGAGTCTATAAAAATATTTATTTTCAAATCTATGACCAAATTCAAATTCAAGTGATTTAAGCATCTTTATGAATTAAAACAATATGACTTACATTCTTATATCAATTCATGTTAAATAACCATATGCAACCATGTTCCAAATTTAACATAAACATAATTGGTATAAAGAATGATCTTATCAAATATTCAAATCAAATTTTAATCTGACAAACTACCTAAACCCATCTACACGTTTTTTTTTATGGGACCATCAAATTTCAAGTCAATTAGAGATCATAAAATTCATGACCACCTAAACTATGATCAAATTTGAAAAAATTAATCGTTTTAGGCATAGTTAAAGATTAAAATAACTTGATTTTGTTCTTCATTCTCTTTTAATGATTATCTCATGAGCACAAGACATATTATGTGTCTTTCCTTTAGCTAAGACACACAGCACCTCCTTCTATCAAAATTGTTCCTTCAATTAATACACTTGAGAATTCAAGATATTACGTTTTTTTTTCTTTCAAAAGGTGAAAACCTTTAATATCTCTTCTCATAAATTAATTTAAGTGTTACTAGTATCTAAAGGTATATCTCCTTTCGAGTAAACAAACCTTTACTAGCATACATTTATGAAGAACAATTCATAAATGATATACATTGAGAAAATTTTAACGATTCAAATAAATAGATCACTTTCGTAGATCCTATTTATTTGTTATAATTCTCAATTCATATATTGATATAATCCCACATATATAAACTTTGAGAATTTCTCAATGATCTCAAATAAATAAAACTTGTTTGCAATATTATTTATTGATCACAAACTCTCAATTTATATATTCATAATACATATGAAAAAGATTAATGCCGTGTTACAAAGACGATGACCAAATGAACGAAAGAATTAATTATTGGTCAATTCAAAAGAATGAGCACATGCAGTTAATTGTAGTGTCAATTATTTGGCAATTATTTTTTAATTAAATTAAATTAACATTCACTTTGCCAAAAATATTACTACGCAAATAGGTGATGCCATACGGTACCACTGTAACCACCGACGCATGCAATATATCATAACAAGCTTTGAAATAAAGTAAAATATTCAAAGATATTAAAAGATGACCAATCAACAAATTTTGTTCCCTAATTGCTTTTTAATTTCTATATAAATTAGCAAGCATATTAAAAGATAATGGGTTAAAATAAAACCACATTCCAGTTGATTACCAAACAAGCTTTGAAATAAACTAAAATTATAATATCCACTTTGAAATCTGTGAAGCTACCGATACAAACCATGAAAGAGTTCATTAATCAACCTATATTGGTGATCAAATATTTTTCAGTTCGGACATCACTTACGAAGAAAATTATAATTTATATCCGTTTAATATTTTCCTTATCACAAAACTAAACAGTGGGTTCAAAAATACTTTGTGGCTGCACACCGATGCTCTAAATTGCATCTGAACGTAATTATGAATCTCATATGTAATCAAACATACATATCATCTATGTTATCTATTTAGATGCAAGCAAGGCTCTTGATGCCAATTGTTGGAAAAACTTATATTCACAGCGGAAGCATATCAAGGATCTTTACTACTTACATGAATAATAGACAACCAATACCGTTTATGCTAGAACACATTAATCATGCTAGAACACATAAACAAACTAAAAATTAATTCGATAAATACCTCTTGAAGAGTGAGCGGATACCTTCAAGCGAATCTCCAAGTTAAACGGATCTTCAAGCGAATCTACAAGATAGCTATGGTCTTCTACAGTGATCCCAAGTCACATCCGAACTCTCTCAATACTTGGGTGGGCAAGCATTGAATAGAATACTAATCATCCCTTTTCTAGGTTAGGAGAATCCCTATTTATAGAGATGTCTTCCTAATCAAAAAAGGACTAGAAAACCTAGTTTTTCTAGAAGACTAGAAAAACTCATATTATTCTTCCTTTTTGCATAGAAATAGGATTCTGAGTTCTAGTTAAATATAGGCACTATAGGGACCACAAAATTAATTACCGAGGCTTCCTATTATGGAAATAATTCCAAATAATTAATTTGAATTATTCTTACCATAATAAATTACAAATCATTCCACTAGAAATTCGTAATTGCACTCCTCTATTTCATAATTCCCCATTAAACACTTATGTAATTCTCCATGTTAAGATTTCAGATACTAATCAATAAATTAAATTACTGACGAATTTAACTTAATGATTAATTTCTTTTAGAGCACTACTTAACTTATTTCATGTGTCGGATTCATAAATCCACTTGCAAGATTTGACACAATGAAAACTTATAAGTTTCTCAAAAGGCATATCAATCAATCTCTATAACGAGACATGGATTCCATCAACTAACTTATTATTTCACCAATATATATTATTATCATCCAACTTACCAGGCATATTGACCCATCTCAGAATCTCACCTTTTAATAAATCAAAACGACAATTAATATATACAGATCATAATAGTTATATCAGGATTAAGAATATAAGTACATTTAATAGTTTAAAGAATATGTTTTTGTCAGTCAGTCTAAAACAACTATCTCTACTCGGTCTCGTTCAATACATACAAAATGTACTAGCACAAGAAGTTGGAACTATACCGTTCCATAATCAGGACAAATTACATATAATCTTGTGCTACAATCGTACCCGATGGCATGTCCAATTTCCATCCTAGATTGTGAACCAAAACTTTATACTTATAAGAACCGATGATTTAATCCTCTGTGTGTAAGCTAAAACTCTACACACTAAATCATCTACTATATAAGTAAATAGACACCATAAACGAATATATGATCTATTGAAATTGAGCAAATATTTATTCTCTAATAAATATTATTTCTTAACACATGGTTAATAGTATATATCCCAACAATACTTTATACGAGTAAGTTATTAACTATTTTGGACTAGAAATTAGCAACCTACATATGACTAATAAGAACCAAATTGGGACTGGAAAGCCCAAAAAGTCCAATAATAAGCTTCACAGAAATTGCTTCAAAAGATTTTCAGACTCCATTACCTTGCATGACTTTCTTAACTCCTAGAAGGCTAGCTATTGTTATCCGTTTGGAAATTTTATGGAAAATACCGAATCACGGATATATAGAGAATTTTTAAAAGCTTGAGGCATGTATTCCTTATCAGAATTCAATAAACTCTTCTAGTTTAAAATTAGAAACCAAAAACTAACAAAAATTAAATTTAAATGAGCTATTTTATCTATGTGATCTCATAAGAAAGAAGAATTTTTATGTGTTATTTTTTTCTTTCTCATCATCCAAGAAAGGAACTTGAATGTATATTTAAATGAAAAAACTCTCATTAGAATGGTCAATAACAACAATCATATTATTAATGACAAATAAAGAGGATTAAAGTTGAATCAATAAGCAAAATAATATGTTACTCCCTCTGTTTTTACCATTGTACATTTATTTAGTATTCTCTTGAGTTCAAATTTTTAATAAATAATAAATATACTTATTGAAAGTCTACAAACACTAATTCATATCAAATTTTGCAAAATGAAATTAAAAAAAATATATTTTCATATTCTCTTATACTCCTCCGTAAAGACTAAATTTCAAATGAAATACAACATAATTATATGCAATTGATGACTATTTCAAATTTTTGAGCTTGAAATTGGAGCCAATATTTCAATATGAATTAACCCAAAATCTAAAAATTAAATTTTATATTTCAAAGGAATGTTTTATTAACTTTCTTGATAAAATTTGTTGAGATTTAAGACAATTTTCTATTTTTCTTCTCTATCTTTTTATTGTTTATTTGTTTGTTAAGATTTCTTTTTGAAGATCAGAATTTATAGAGTACAATGGTGAAAATAATTAATTTATAATATGGAATAATAGTGAATATGAATTAATTATTTCTTCCATTCATTTTTACTTGTCATTATTTAAACTTAACACCCCTAATAAAAAAAATAATTGATATAATTATTAACCATAATATCCTTATTAATTGATGTCTTTAAAATTAATTGGAAAATAAACATTAATGTTAAGGACAAATATAGAAAATTGAATGATTTTCTCTGGAAAAATTACTATTAGTTGGTTGACTATTTGAAATATTAACTATATAAATACCTAGTTGTATTCACTGATTGGAGTGCAGATTTGAGTTGAAGTTTTGGGAAGAAATAGTGTTTTCATAAATCAAATCCACGAAGATCTGAGCCTGAAATATTCTATTTTCATTTTGGGTGATAGAGAAGTTTGATTACACGTAGCTCCGATTCGCTTTCATAAAAAAAAAGATAATCTTAGTTTTTTCCTCTATTGTTTAAGTTTAATTACATGCTTCTAGATTCTTATATTTGAAGTTTATAATATGTTTTCTTCGTCTTTGTTAAATCTCGTTGTTTAGACTAGAACTTTCTTGATTTTGAGCTAGTCTATGCTTTAAATTTAGCCATAAGTTTAATCATTGTGATTCATAAGATCAACATTATTCTAGTGTAAACCGACTTCAACACACTATACCAAATCTTACACTAAAAAAGAAGCTTATCTTTTATACTAACTCCAGCACATTATACCAAATTTTGCAAGAAAAAAGAATATTCTCTTTATATGCTTTTCTTTAATATTATATTTATTTATTTCATTCATTTTCTTATTTCATAAAATAAAAAGAATCTACTTTCGTATATTCAGCCTGTAATAATTTATATTCTTTTTCTTATATAGTCATTCAATACAAACGGTTACATACCATAATTTTTTAAATAACATACATTGCTAGCTAATATTATAAATTATATGTAATAATGAATAAAAATATGGCAACTTTAAGATCTAAAAATTAATATCATAAAAATGACCGAAGTGTAGTATGAATTTACAGATAAATGGGTAAAAGATCCGAAAAAATTGAATCTTCAATTCGGGTACTTCAAAACCTCCTCTTTAGATTATTTATTCATTATTTATATTTATTTTCATTGTCAGAATTTCAAATTTTACAAATAAAGCACCTAAGATATATTATCATAAAATTTCATCGATAGAATCTGATTATAATTATTTTTTTATTAAAAACATAAGTCGAAGAATTTGCTCTATTTCTACTAATAATTCATGCCAGGTCTAAGTCCAAAATTCTCGATTCTTCAAGAGTTAAAGCATCTATTCATTTGTTTCTGCTCCCTTCGAATTTCGTCTTGTTGTTTTATCTTCTTAACATATAAGTTTTCAAAAATTTAACATTCGTGACAATTTTTCATGATTTTTCTTAGAAAAATTAAAAAGACGAGCTTCACTAATATTAAATAAAAATAACGAGCTCAAAAAGAAATAAATTGTGATAAAATTGCGAAAAAATTCAGACCTTTAGCCATTTATAAGATGATCATCAGAAATGACCAGAGGCTCCAAATTATTCACAATTTTATTGTAATTTATTTTTTTGTGCTCGTTATTTTTATTTTATATCAGTGAACTTGTTTTCTTAATTTTCCTGAGAATAAAATCATGAAAAATGTCATCAACATTGAATTTCTAAAATACTTATATGTTGAGGGGAAAAAATCAAGACTAAAATATAGTAGTAACTATCTTTCAATTATAATATATCTCGGTGTTTAA
>CM040621.1:90753357-90768884 GCA_022817965.1 Solanum lycopersicoides
TTTATATTTCAAAGGAATGTTTTTTAACTTTCTTGATAAAATTTGTTGGATTTAAGACAATTTTCTATTTTTCTTCTCTATCTTTTTATTGTTTATTTTTTGTTAAGATTTCTTTTTGAAGATCAGAATTTAAGAGTACAATGGTGAAAATAATTAATTTATAATATGGAATAATAGTGAATATGAATTAATTATTTCTTCCATTCATTTTTACTTGTCATTATTTAAACTTAACACCCCTAATAAAAAACAATAATTGATATAATTATTAACCATAATATCCTTATTAATTGATGTCTTGAAAATTAATTGGAAAATAAACATTAATGTTAAGGACAAATATAGAAAATTGAATGATTTTCTCTGGAAAAATTACTATTAGTTGGTTGACTATTTGAATATTAACTATATAAATACCTAGTTGTATTCACTGATTGGAGTGCAGATTTGAGTTGAAGTTTGGAAGAAATAGTGTTTTCATAAATCAAATCCACGAAGATCTGAGCCTGAAATATTCTATTTTCATTTTGGGTGATAGAGAAGTTTGATTACACGTAGCTCCGATTCGCTTTCATAAAAAAAAGATAATCTTAGTTTTTCCTCTACTGTTTAAGTTTAATTACATGCTTCTAGATTCTTATATTTGAAGTTTATAATATGTTTTCTTCGTCTTTGTTAAATCTCGTTGTTTAGACTAGAACTTTCTTGATTTTGAGCTAGTCTATGCTTTAAATTTAGCCATAAGTTTAATCATTGTGATTCATAAGATCAACATTATTTTAGTGTAAACCGGCTTCAGTACACTATATCAAATCTTACACTAAAAAAGAAGCTTATTTTTTATACCAACTCCAGCACATTATACCAAATTTTGCAAGAAAAAAGAATATTCTCTTTATATGCTTTTCTTTAATATTATATTTATTTATTTCATTCATTTTCTTATTTCATAAAACAAAAAAAATCTACTTTCGTATATTCAGCCGGTAATAATTTATATTCTTTTTCTTATATAGTCATTCAATACAAACTGTTACATACCATAATTTTTTAAATAACATACATTGCTAGCTAATATTATAAATTATATGTAATAATGAATAAAAATATGGCAACTTTAAGATCTAAAAATTAATATCATAAAAATGATTGAAGTGTAGTACGAATTTACAGATAAATGGGTCAAATATCCGAAAAAATTGAATCTTCAATTCGGGTACTTCAAAACCTCCTCTTTAGATTATTTATTCATTATTTATATTTATTTTCATTGTCAGAATTTCAAATTTTACAAATAAAGCACCTAAGATATATTATCATAAAATTTCATCGATAGAATCTGATTATAATTATTTTTTTATTAAAAACATAAGTCGAAGAATTTGCTCTATTTCTACTAATAATTCATGCCAGGTCTAAGTCCAAAATTCTCGATTCCTTCAAGAGTTAAAAGCATCTATTCATTTGTTTCTGCTTCCCTTCGAATTTCGTCTTGTTGTTTTTATCTTCTTAACATATAAGTTTTTCAAAAATTTAACATTCGTGACAATTTTTCATGATTTTTCTTAGAAAAATTAAAAAGACGAGCTTCACTAATATTAAATAAAAATAACGAGCTCAAAAAGAAATAAATTGTGATAAAATTGCGAAAAAATTCAGACCTTTAGCCATTTATAAGATGATCATCAGAAATGACCAGAGGTCTCAAATTATTCACAATTTTATTGTAATTTATTTCTTTTTGTGCTCGTTATTTTTATTTTATATCAGTGAAACTTGTTTTCTTAATTTTCCTGAGAATAAAATCATGAAAAATGTCATCAACATTGAATTTCTAAAATACTTATATGTTGAGGGGAAAAAATCAAGACTAAAATATAGTAGTAACTATCTTTCAATTATAATATATCTCGGTGTTTAATTATTAAAATTTAATACTATATTATATAGTAGTAACTATCTTTCAATTATAAGAGCTAAAAATTGGTTATTTGTGAAATTTATTTAATTTGTTCTTCATTTATGACTTTTTCTCAACTAATTAGTGGTACATTAAAATTATTTATGTTCTTCCATTTATTTTATGTTTGATGTAAACATTAAAATATTTTTGCTATTGAGTTTTCTTGAATAAGCATTTTTAGTCCTTACATGATATAATAGATATATATTGATTTAGTTGGTGTAAATAGTCGATGTGAGTAATTTCTTAACCATTTCAAAAATTTGAGTTTGAAATTGTAGCTAAACTTTCGATATGAATTGATCCAAATTTAAAATTTTAATATTTTTCAACTCAATTTTCCTATATTTTTTATATATAAAAAAAATGTTTTACTTTTGATAAAATTTGTATAAGCTTCAATTTTCAAGACAATTTTTATTTATTTTTTCTCTATCTTTTATTGTAACTTTCTTTGATTGAGATTTCTTTTTTTAAAATCCAATCTTATAGAGTACAATGCTAGGTGTAATTTATTAATATAAGCAACTGCAATAACAAAAAATAATTAATTATTTCTTCCGTTAATTTACTTGTTATATCGTTTAAGAAATAACGATTAATATGACTTATTTTATCGCAATACTCATATTAATTGATATACTGAAAAATAATATGAAGAATAAATAATTAATGATGAGGGCAAAACATGAAAAAATATTATTATTTTGATAAGTTAAGAGTGACACTAAAAGTGAAAATCTATTTTTCAAATAGTGAACAAGTAAAAATAAATGGATAAGTACTTAGTTTTTTAATATTGATAAAATACACACTTTCCAGATTATTAACTCTCAAGGTTAAGATTGGAATAATAGTGTTATTTGCATTAATTTTGAGAAATAACAAATATTTAAAAAAATTAATTTTTAGTAAGAACGACATGTAAGAGTACTTTTTTTCATTTACAAAGAAATAAACAAATGTGAAAGCAATTATATATGACTGTATGTAATGGAGTATTATATATGGAGTGTGTTTGGTATTAAATAAAAATTTTCTAATTTTCCAAAACTCTCCTCCAATTTCAAATTACATTTTTTTTTTGTGAAAAACATAAATTTTAAAAAAATAAAATTTATTTTTCCCCCGATCCCTGACTCCCCCATCCCACCAGCCACCCCCTCCCCCCACCAACCTCACACCCCTTCCACCCCAAAAAAAATAGTTTTGCTTTTAAAAATATTTTCAACTTCAAATTTTTATTTTTAAACTCCTCCCCCTCCCCCCGTACAGCCCCCCTACCCACCCCCAACCCCCAAAAAATTAATTTCATTCATAAATCAAAAACAAGAAAAATATTTCCTACTCACCAACCAAATATGAGAAAATAAGTCCAAAATCTACTTGTTTTCCAGGAATATATGAAAAACATTTTCCTTCATACCAAACACACCCATAATCTATATTTTAAGGGGGGGAATTGATACTCCCTCTGTCACAATTTTATGTAGTGTTTTTCATTTTTCGAGAGTTAAACAGTTTAGTTTGATCGTTTGATCGGAAATGTACGCATGAAATCTTCAAATTTCATGAAATGAAATTTATATATTTGTAAACTACGTAAAAAGTATTATACATCATAATAATTGATAATTCAAAATGTTTAAAAGATTTATGAAAAACTTTTGATAAAAAATAAATTTAATTCAATTTCGAAAGCCGAAAAGGGTCATATAAAATGTGACGGAGGGAGTAGCATTGACGTTGAAAGGATATAAATATGACTGTCTTTTTACAAAATATTAAGTAACTATATTGACAATTTAAAATATATAAAAAAAAATACGATCAAAGATAAAAATGTTTAAATCTCGAAATTCAAAAAATGTTACTCCATCCATTCAAAAATTATATAAAATATACTCTAAATTGCAATTTCTTGCATATCGAATATCAATATGATTAAAAAATATTAGACAAATTTTTTATCCTTTGACTATATAAAAAAATTCATGACAATTAAAAATGAACGAAAAAAAATATTATATCTAAGGGTGTTTGTGGTTCGGTTTAGATCGGTTATTGATTAAAATCAAAACCAAACCAATCTAATCGATCTTTTAAATTCTTACAACCAAACCAAACCAAACCAAACGAAAGAAAAAAAATAACCATCGGTTTGGCACTACAACAAAAACAAATTTTAGATGCAATAAATAGACACATTATTAAAGAGTGTTAAAGTCTTTACCGGCATTAGTTAAGTACCATTAGATCCAATGTCGCTAAAGCCTTTAGTGACACATACAAAGAGTGCTAATTGCCGCTAAAAATATATATTTAGCAACAATTGTTAATTAATTGCCGCTAAAATTCATTTTTGATGTAGTGTGGTTATTGACGGTTTGGTTCAATTTACTTCAGTTTTTTTTTATTTATTCGGTTTGAAAGTAATAATTTTTTTTGGGGACGTACGAATCTTGATAGACACAAACACCAAGTACATGAACAAACTACAGAAAAGTTAATGTCAGTTAAGTCAAGCAATTAAGTAATATTAGAGTTATCATTACACGGACAAAGTGATTAATTTAAAGAAATTGTGACTATTTTATGTGAAGTACAATTAGTAAAGACTAAAATGGATTTTGATGGACTTAGATTTGAGATTGTTATATTTGGACTAAAGTGTTGGGATTGAGAAAATGGTAATGTTAAAGGCTTAAGCTATTTAAATTTAACAAAATATTTTTAATTTACTTATGAATAATATATAAATAATTATAAAATTTATATATCTAATTTATCGGTTCATTTGGTTATTTTTGCGGTTGTTTTTTAGTAAAACCAAAACCAAACCAAATAGTATCGATATTCAAAATTTAAAAATCAAATCTAACCAAACTAAACCAAATATCAATTTTTTTAAATCAATTTGATTTGAAATACAATTTAATTTGATTGTTAACCATAACCATGAACAACCCTAATTACATCTATCTAGTATGGCACTTCCCTTATTAAATATGGCACTTCCCTTTGAAATACACTGTGTTTTTTCTAGCATCATCTACTATAAATAGCAGGCAAAATACCACTACATTTTCATGCAACATTCAAGCAAATCTATATTATATTATAAAGTCATTTACATTTCTCTCTTCTAAATGGCTCGTGGTCTCAATTCTTTTGCAATTTTTATCACAATTATTTCTTTTTAAGCTCGTTATTTTTATTTAATATTAGTGAAGCTCGTGCTCTTAATTTCTCTCAGAAATCAAGTCATGAAAAGTGTCATCGATGCCAAATTTATGAAATAATTATATGTTAGGAGGAATAAAACTGACATGACCAAGTCTGAAGGGAAGTGGATGAATCAAATTATATCAATGAAATTTTATGATAGTATCTTGGTGGTTTCTTGTAAAATTTAGAACACTATTTTCGATATTATTTTTCCATGGTTAGGGCTGAAAAGTGGTTATTTATGAAATTTATCCGAATCATTTTGATTTGTTCTTCATTTATGAATTTTTTTCAATTTAATTAGTACCTTAACATTATTTTGTTCATTTATATATGTTTTAATTTTAAATAAGCCAGTACTGTATTATTATAAAATGTTTTACTACAATAATTAGAAATTACAAGCAACATTATCAAAAACAAGCTAACTTTATTACAAGGAGTACTATATAGTATGTTAATTCAAAGTCAATTTAATTGTTTAAATTCAAACAATTCTGATAGTAAAATAAAAAGAATAGAAAATTAAAAAGAATGACCACTCGGTCATTGTATTAACCAAAAATGGCCCAATTAATTATTAAGTTACTAAAAATGGAGCAATTTTTGGTCTCCACTCTTATTTTCGCGAACTTTCACATAGCAAATATAAAAATTATATTTATATATTATAACTAGGGGTGGCAAAATGGATAAATAATATGGGTATGATATTCATATTATCCATAGTAAATGAATTGGGTATCCAACTCATTTGAAAGTGGGTAAAAATGGATAATACTCATATTACCCATTTTAAAATGGATAGTTAAATGATAAAATAGGTAAAAGCAAACAAAAAAAAAGTGATGAAAGTATTGAATAGTAAGAAAGTTTTTTTTAAAAAAAAGAAATCTATAAAAAAAACATAAAACTTTTTTTACATTTAATTTGGGATAGGAGGTGGTAGGAAATTGGGGGGGGACGGGGACGGGGCTGGTAGGGGTAAAAGGGTGGGGGTGCCTGGTAGGGGTAGGGGGTGTGGTAATTTTTTTAAAAAAAGTTTAATGAATATATTTTTTTATTTTTTTTAAAAAAATTTAATGATTCTTTTTTGATGGGTATTGGGGGGGGGGGGGGGCTGGTAGGCGGGGGTAATTTTTTTTAAAAAAAATAATGATTTTTTTAAAATTTTGTTAATTTTTTTTTTTGGGGGGGGGGGAGGCTGGTAGGGGTATGGCTGGTAGGGGGTGTTGGGGGCTGGTAGGGGGTGGGGTGGTAAAAAAACAAAAAAAAATAATGAAATTTTTTAAAATTTTTGATTTTTTAAAAATTTTGTTATTTTTTTTGGGATGGGGTGTTGGGGGTGGTGGCTGGTAGGGTGGCTGATATTTTTTATTGTTTACATTTTTTTGGGAGATGGGGGAGGGGCAGGTAGGGGTGAAGTTAAGTGATTTTTTTTTTTAAAAGCTTTTAACAATATTCTAATATAATATGGGTAATATGGTTACTCATATTATTTATTCGGTAAATTTGTTTTACCTATTTAAAATATGAGTCGAGTCGGGTAACTTATCCATTTTTATTTAACTCATTTTTTTATCGACTCATATTCGACTCGACTCGCTCGTTTGCCACTCATAGTTATAATTATAGTTTGCATAATTGTGCTCCATAACAAACATAAATATGTATATTTCACTATATATATACAAAAGAAAGCAGTTGTATAATCTGTTTCTGTTTTGATATACATATACAAAAGATCAATGTACAATTTGTGTTTGTATAAAGCTAGAAAGAGAGACACAAAAGAGAATTGGGCTGGAAAATATTTGTATTGTATAATTATAAGTGTATAAGACGAAGAAATATGTATTTGTATGTGCATATATAATTTTCTCTCGCTTTTTACAAACAGAAACACAATTTATACATTTCTGTTTCTATAATCAATAGAAGCGAGCGAGAAACTGTCAAGCGAGATCTGAGAGAGGGGAACAAAAATATATTTATATATACAATTTTCTCTCGTTTTATACAAACACAAATGCATTTTATACATTTGCGTTTGTACAAAAGCGAGAGAAGCGAGAGTGGTGAGCGAGATCCGAGAGAGGGAACAAAAAAAATATTATATACAATTTTCTCTCGCTTTATACAAACACAAATGCATTTTATACATTTGCATTTGTACAAAAGCGAGAGTGGCGAGCAAGATTCACCAGGAGAGAGGCGAAATAACAACAGTTTGCTATGTGGTACAATTAAATCAAACTATGTTTATAAAATTTAATTTGAATTAATAATTTGCTATTATATACAACTTTTTCTATTTTCATCTCCCACTCTTTTAATTTTTTTAAAATAACTTTCACATATAGCAAACACAAAAATCATATTTGTATGCTATAACTGTAGTTTGCATAATTACACTTCATAGCAAACTTTGCTATGCTATTTTCACTATACATATATACCAAAGGCAGTGGCTATTTTGCTTTACATATATACAAAAGAAACAATTGTATAATTCGATGGCTTCTTTTCATATTTGTATAATTTCGTTGGCAGACCATTTGTATAAATTGCTGCCAGTCGCTTGTTTGTATAGATCGTTGGCATCCTCTCAATTCAATTTTATGTGTTTGTATATCTGTATAAGATTTGAGTTTGTATACAATTGAATCGAAATAAAACGTTTGTATATCAAATATCGCTCTATCTCTCGCTTTATACAAACATAAAGTGTACATTGTATTTTGTATAATATGTGTTTATATAAAACGAGAAAGAGAGAAAGACAAAAGAGAACTGGGCAGGGGTATATATGTATTGTATAATTATAAGTGTATAGGACGAAGATATATGTATTTGCACGTGTATATACATTTTTTTTTGCTTTATACAAACAGAAACACAATTTATATATTTATGATTGTATAAAGCGAGAGAGGTGAGCGACAGAGGGAGAGTGGCGAGCGAGAGTTTGAGGGAGAGATGCAACTGATAAACAGTTTCCTAGGGGCCACAATTAAATCAAAGTGTAGGTATAAAATTTAATTTGAATTAATAGTATATATATATATTTCTGCTAAATTCGTTATCCCATCAAATTCATATTAGAATCGATACCTTTTTTTCCGTCTTCATTTAATTGTTGTGTATAATAATGTTGATATTTTATTATGCATCATATATACATAGTTATACGCTATCTATATAATATAGATACATTACATAATAATGTACAAATATTATATAACAATATATGTGGCGTTGATATGACGTTGATGTGGCTTGCATGTGTATTGACATAATTGATTATAGCATTTTAGGGTGAATTTAATTATACTTTTAAACCGTTCAGGAAGGTGGTAAGATTCAAGTTAAATTGTATAATTAAGAATCCGATAATTGTCTGGGGCTATTTAACTATTTTCTCATTGTCCCTCATTAGTTATGTTTCTTATCTATTAGACTTGTCTTTTGAGTCCAACTTTCTTGGACCCTGATTGATCTAATACAACATTAATGATGCTAGAGTTAATCGATTCATACATATCATCATAATTTGGAGTGATACCAATAAAATAATATCACGTATTTAAATGAAGTAACACATAATTCAAGCTGAATAAAGATCAATCAAAGCTGTTAAGTTTTCAAAATAACATATTTTATAATTTAATACAATTTTGAGTTAAAATTTTCTGAACCCTGATCAATATAAAATTTATAATGTTCAAGCTAATCGATTCGATTCAAAGTAAAACCAATAAAAAAATATTCACATATTCAAATGAAGAAACACACACATCAAACTAATTAACCATCAATCAAATGTGTCTAGGTTTCCAATTTTCTCGCTCAAAATGATAAATCCAATCAAACAAATTAAAAATCACATTGGTAAAGATAAAAATAAGATTGTTATAATGTTATTTGGACACAACAAAAAGGGTAATAAATGCACTACTCTTCCTAAAAAAGAACATATGTATAGTATATATAAAAACCTTTTCTACAGCAATTGGCTACAAGAAGAAAGTGCCAATTTTGGGTTCCAGTAAGCAGAGTGCCGCCATATCATCATCATCTTCTCCGCCACCTGACCGGTACACTCCATTTTCTTGATTTTCCGATTGAAAAAGCTCAACTGTATAAAGAAATTGAACTCTTTCCTTTTGTATACAATTTACCCTTTAATTTCCTTTTGTTGTACAGAAATGGACAGCTCAAATGCTGCTGGAGTAACGGAAAATTCCATCATCGGCTCCGATGAAGGGGGCGGCTCCCCCACCCATGAAACTGACATTGACATGGCTGATGTTAAAGCTGAGCCTGTTGAGTATCCATCGCCTCCTGCGTCTCGTTTTCGAGAAGGTGAAAAAGTTCTTGCCTTTCATAGCCAACAACTCTATGAAGCTAAGGTACAACATTCCTACCCCTGCTAATCTTGAACCTTTTTTTTTGTGCATTTGGGTAAAAAGACTGCTTTTTTATTTGACTTGTTTGATTTCAATTGTTTGAGTAGAAATTTGATTGAGTGGGAAATTTGAGTAGCTTAGTTGGTTGTTTAGCTGAACGTTCACCGTGTTGGTGAGGGTTCAATTCGCACCTTGTGATCCCCTCCACCATTTCTTATATCCCCAATTTAAATAAGAAAAAAGAGTAGTCTTTTCCTGGTGTATTCTTGTCTTATGGTTTATGTTAAAAATTGAGATGATAAGGGATACAGCTATATATCAGATCACAGGTGAGATGATTAAGGTAGATACAAGGATTTACCGTTAGAATTCAAAATCTCTAGAAAGCAAAGGTCGTTAAGTAAAAGTGCTAATAGTGACGGAGTCGAGATTTTCACTGTCAAAATCTCTAGAAAGCAACGGTCGTTAAGTAAAAGTACTAATAGTGGCGGAGTCTGGGTTTACCGTTAGAATTCAAAATCTCTAAAAAGGAACGGTCGTTAAGTAAAAGTACTAATAGTGGCGGAGTATGGATTTTCAGAATGTGAAGAGCATAGGGGATTCAACAGTAACTATAATACATAAAAAATACTTTTGACCGTATATATAAGTGTAGTAGTTGACAAACTCCCTTGCGCTACCCTAGCTCCGCCTCTGAGTGCTAACTTGACTAAAATCTATTCTCAACCAATAGATACGGTCTGTATAGATTTTTTCTTCCATTATACCCTACTTTTGCAAAGTTTCTATGGATTGCAAGGGATTGTAGGTCATTCGAAACGACTTCCTTTCCAATTATGTTAAGTCTACCTCGTTCCCTTTTAACATCTCACTAACCATGGGTTTACATCTATGGACGGATGACGGGACCATCTCAAGTGACCTTCTCTCATTTTATCATCGACATGTGCTAATTGAACCTTTTCGTGAATGTGATCATTTCTAATCTTGGCTAGACTTTATGGACGCACATCCATTGTAGTATCCACATTTCGCAACTCTCAGTTTGTGGTAGTGTTGAACTTTAAGGAACCAACATTCACCCTTAAATAAGTTGTTGGTTTTATAACTGTTCTATAGAACTTACATTTCATTTAATATACAACCACTCGATTTTGATTCACTATCAGTCCATTCTCTTGCAAAGGAAATATTTTAAAATTGATGAATCTAGTTTTGGATTGATCTGCTACGGGCACAACCTCCTTGCCATCTGCATTGAGAATCATTAACGTCGTAATTAATTTTGATTTTCTATATCCACTGGAGTCTGACTCATCCTAGAAGAAATTGCCAAATTTTAATATGTCATACAACACTTAAAAACAAATGACCATAAATTATGTTGTTGTGAAGAGAATTTGGTGATAAGAAAAATAATCTTCTAAAGTAGAAACTAATTTAATTTAGAGAGGAAGTCATTGATCATGTGGATTGCGAAGGGATTCGGTTCATGAATCATGTTGCTAGTATCTAGATCTAACCATTCCAGATGATTTTTGTTTTCTTCGTGTAAAACTTCGAGTCTATAATTCTGTCTTACCAGTGAAAGTCTAAATATTAGTTAATATTATTCTTAATGCCAATTTTGCCCATGAATTTCGTACTCATCTACTGCTTTTGAATTTTTCTTCTTCTTTTTTCTGGGTGAGAAGGTTCAAAAAGCTGTATATCAAATGAGGGAGTGGAGATATTTTGTTCATTATCTTGTAAGTATCAGCCCCCCAGCTCTATGATATTTTGAAAATTCCATTTTTAACAGTAAACATTGTTGTCATCCATCTTCTGTTTAGTTGGTAGAGAGTACTTTCTCATGGATATGAATCTGTTGCATGGGAGCAAAAAAAGGTGACTGTCTAGATATGTGCTTAACCAGTGCTTCTTTTACCTTTTTCAGGGTTGGAACAAAAGGTGAGTACACCATTCAAGCTTTTCCTCATGCAGAAGTTCAATTCTAAATAAAATTCTTGTTGGCAGCAAGTTTTCAAATTGGCGTGCATTTGATTAATCGATAAGTTCCATAATCATATGGTTCTTTAAAGTCAATTGGGGTGGTCTCTAGCGTTTCCCTCATACTAGTTCACCTTTCATTCAACTGACTCAAGTTCCTTCTTTATAAACGGTTGACCTGCTTCTGATGTTTCCATCCTTTCTTAAAAGTTTGCTGAAATCAGATGTTTTTTCGATGCTTCTAGCCTGTATTGGTGACTGTAAGTAGTGATTTGGTTTATACGTGGTCGAGCATAGAGTGGCTTATTTGATTCACTTTCTGTGCATTTCATCAAGGAAGGCATTTATCTTTTTGATTTCTCTTTCACCTTTAACAGCTGGGATGAATGGGCGGGCATAGATCGATTAATGAAACACACAGAAGAGAATGTTAAGAAGCAGCAGGAGCTTAAGAAAAAACAGGATACAGATAAAAATGAGAAGGCTGCACGTGGATCACAAATGAAAACTAAAGGTTCTACAGGTTAGATCACTTGTACTCTACTGAATTAGCTATGGAGTGGTTTCCTCCTTGTCCTATATGTGAAAAGATCCCCTCTGCTGGTCTACCCTCTCCCCTCCTCTTTTCGTGGCGAACGGGCTGGGTTACTTCTATTTTTCTGTGATTAGAAGAGTCCATCTGTTGGCTTTCAAAGAAGACTATTTTCTATAGATGACAAAAGTCATCTTTTCATGCTCCAGGTGTTAATTTATTTGCACAGGTTTTACATCTTTGATCTGAAATATTCCTATTTTGATGTGTTTTATAGGATTTTCAGAATTCATGCTTTTTCTGCTGTTATCTTGTTTTTCTCTATGCTTTTTTAGTAGCCTATTTCCTTCTTAAATCTGGGAAGTATATAATGTCCTTGATTCCATTCAGTTATTGTTTGATTACAGGAAAAAGAGGTAGAAAGCGAAAGAGTGATGTTCCGCCGAAGGTACATTTGTGTTCTATTTTACCTTTTCTGTGCTAAAAATCGGATGCTTATTAAGGTTTCTGTTGCAATAATGAAGGTAGAGTCCTTATTTTAATTACACTTTTCTGAAAAAATATGTCCATTTGGTTTCCTTGTCCCTTTTAGGTCTCTTTGTGTGTTTTCTTGATCGATTTAGATGTTACTTGTTAGATTATAATCTAGCTGTTTGTCAGGACAAGGATTGTCCTCCTCCAGAAAAGCTTGTCAATATCCAAATACCGCCACAATTGAAGAAACAGCTGGTTGATGATTGTGAATTTGTCAACCACTTGGGGAAGGTAAGGACATGATAAATTCTCTAACTTTCTGATTGTCTCCTTAAAACATTGATAGGATATCTACTACGCCATGTTGCTTAATTACTTTTCATGAAAAATCTCCATATTCTCAAACCTGCTCTCTTTTGTTATTGTACTTGTAGTAGTTTGGTGTAGACTGGAAGTTCATTTTTCCTCCTTTATTTTAAGTTAGAACATTGAGCATTTGCGGTTTACTCTACGAACTGTGTATATTAAACTCATATCTCATTTCTTTTGTTTTGTGCTTTGAGTCAATTCATAATGTAGACTAAGTTGTACACTGCTTTTTTAATTTTACTTAATTGCTTGATGAGAAGACGAATTTAGAATCACTGTCCAGGAAAAAAGGAGGAATATGTGATTGATTACACTCTTATTTTAGAACACTTTTACTTTCTTTTTCTTAATGCAAAGCATCTGATATCTTTCAATAAATCGTGAAGTAATTCTTCTCCAATAATTCAAGCTAATTTGGTGATTGTTTTCCTTTCTCCAAAAATACAAACTAATAGACTGGTTGTGCTTTATTATTTCAAACTTGACAAGTACTCCCTTTGTTTAGAACTCTACTTTCACATTTGAAACTAAAATTTCAAACATCTCCCTATTTCAACGTCTCTAATGACTTATCAAATGTTTTAGTAGCAATGCGTATTGCTATCACTTATAAAAGTAGGTCATTTCTTGTGGAATGAAGCAGCAGATGCTCATTAACAAACTTTTTTCAGCTTCGTTGTGCTTCAACCCTTTATGTTGTAGGTAAAAGATCAATTATACATGAAGAAGAGAGTAACAGTGTCTTCAATATGACACTATTGCTAGCAGTTATTTCCATTGTCACCTTTTTGTAGTTTCAAGTTGGGGTTAAATGAGACAGTTCACTTGTAATTAAAGTTTTCAGAAGAGTTTTTGTAGGCCAAAAGCATAAAGTTGAGCACTTCATCTAGGTTTATACTGAGATAGATATTTAGCTTAGTTGGCATGACCTAGAGAAAGAAAAATATCCTATTTTATCCTTCTCAGAACTCTCATTCTGGTGGGAAGGATGTTATATTCTGAAAATAGAAGTTTTTATTTCTGAAACCTAAAGGGGAAGATGTTTCTGACCTAACTTGAATTCACATCTTGAATGTCATATACACTCTGCTTTCTTTTCTGTTCAAATTTGTGGACCTGGTGTGTCTCGTTTCTCCATCTTTTATTGGGATTTGGGGGATAATTGACGGCTCTCTATCCTGTTAATTTGATTGAGTTGAGGGACAATTTTATGCAGCTCGTCAGACTTCCTCGTTCTCCAAATGTGGAAGAAATACTACAGAAATATCATGACTATCGGCTGAAAAAGGATGGACTGTAAGTTCTCTATCATCTATGTCACTTAAATGTTTCTCTAATTAATTGATAGGTTACTATTTTATTTCCTTTCATTTGATTAAATTTTACCTTCTTAGAATCTCTGTTGTTTATGATAATAGTAGAAGAGAGAGGCACTATTTTATGGTCTAGAGAATTGTTTCCTTGAACTTGATATATATAAAAAAAATGCTTTCCTCGTTGCAAAGAATCTTTTAAGTCGATCTGTGAGTTGTACTGCAAAGTTTCTATGTCTTATATCTCGTGGATTTGTTTTGACAACAAACTCTTAGGAATATGACCACCTATTGTCTGCTTCACTTCTTTCCGTTATCTTATGAAGATGCAAGAATCTGCTGAATTTTCTTCTTAACATTTCTAATTTATTGATCTTTTGAGTAGCATTGATTACATACATCAAGTAATACAAGCTGAATGACTAGTAAATTAAATGTTACCTTAATTGATTCTGGTGGGTGAAGGATATCTGAGTCTGTTGGAGAGATTCTTAATGGTTTGCAATGCTACTTCGACAAAGCACTTCCTGCTATGCTCCTTTACAAAAACGAGCGGGAACAGTTCGAGGAATCAATTAAAGAAGATGTCTTACCTTCTTCTGTGTATGGAGCTGAGCATTTGTTACGCCTTTTTGGTATGTTCCATTTTAATCAAATTTTCAAGTAGTTGATGAATCAGATGTTGCATGTCTTAATATGCAACTGTTTATTTTTCGTATTATACGTTTGAAACTTAGCTACCTATACTTGTTGACTTCAAAGTCTTCATTTCTGGGTGTGTAATTACCTTAAGTTTGCTATTTGGTGACTTTGTTCCATCTGACTAATGGCTATGCAACTCTCATCCAGCTAGGAGAACCTTTTATTTTCATCTAATTCCTTTTTGGATAAGTTACAGGGAGTAACCACAATATTTGTAGATTATTTATTTGGCTACGCGGAGCCATAGGTGGTGAAGACTAAATCCCGTGACAAGATGTAAAATAATTTCTTTAGACTTTTGCATCAAAATCCAATGTTGCAGAGGCTCAGAGTAGTAAGCAGCCTTAGTATATTATACATTAATGGATCGTTTGGTAGAATGTATTAATATAATGCAAAATAGAGTGTATAAGCAATGCTTGCATTAGCAATGCATGTATTGGTTATACTTGCATTAATTATACATAGATTATATTTATGCATTGGTTGGTTTGATGCATTAAAAATAGAATGCATTGCATTAAAAAAATTATTTACAAAAATACCCT
>CM040621.1:90768909-90874670 GCA_022817965.1 Solanum lycopersicoides
CTGTTGTAAAAAGCGAGAGACAATTATATATGCATACATACAAATAACATATTCTTCGTCTTATACACTTATAAATTAATACAATACAAATATTTTTTCGCAGCCCAATTCTCTTTTGTGTCTCTCTTTCTAGCTTTATACACACAAAATTGTACATTGATCTTTTTTGTCTATGTATATCAAAACAGAACCAGTTATCCAACTGCTTTCTTTGTAATATATAAAAGTTGAATATACATATTTATGTTTGTTATGGAGCAGCAATTATGCAAACTATAATTATAACTATGAGTGGGCAACCGAGCGAGTCGAGTCGAATTGAGTGCGATAAAAAAATGAGTTAAATCAAATGGATAACGTTACCGCGACTCGACTCATATTTTAAATAGGTAAAACAAATTTTACCGAATAAATATATGAGTAACCCATATTACCCATATTATGCTTAGAATAACGTTGTTAAAAGCTTTTTAAACAAAAAAAATCACTTAACTCAACCCGCTACCGCTGCCCTCCCCCATAGCTCCAAAAAAATGTAAAACAATAAAAAATATTAGCCCCCTACCAGCCACCGCACACCCAACAACGCCATCCCAAAACAAATAACAAAATTTTTACAAAAATCAAAATTTCAAACATTTCATTATTTTTTTTTGTTTTTTTAACACACCCCAACCCCCTAGCAGCCCTCCAACACCCCCTTACCAGGGCCATAGCCCCTACCAGCGCTCCCCCACCCCAAAAAAAATTAACAAAATTTTTAAAAAATCATTATTTTTTTTTTGAACAAAAATTACCTCCGGCGACTAGGAACAGCTCACCCGCCTACCAAGTCCCCCCCCCCCACCCCCATACCCATCAAAAAGAATCATTAAATTTTTTTTAAAAAAATAAAAAAATATATTCCTTACACTTTTTTTAAAAATTACCGAACTACCAATAGAAAACATTCAACACTCCTCGTACACAAGAAGAATGAAAAAAAAGACGATCCAGTATATCGAAAAATATAGACCCAAGACACACCCCACCCCATAATAAAATTATGAACAAGCCAAAATAACATCAGAAATAGAAACCGGCTAACCAGCAAAAACAACCAACACTAACAAAGAATAAAAAATCCAACCAGGCAATAAAGAAAGCATCAACAACACTACAGCACCCCTACCCCTACCAGGCCCCACCCTTTTACCTCCACGCAGCCCGTCCCCGTCCCCCCAATTTCCTCACCACTCCTATCCAAATTAAATGTAAAAAAAGTTTATGTTTTTTTTTATAGATTTTCTTTTTTTTAACAAAAACTTTCTTACTATTCAATACTTTGCATCACTTTTTTTTTGTTTGCTTTTACCTTTTTATCCCCATTTAACATCCATTTTACAATGGGTAATATGAGCGTATTAAAATCCATCTTTTACCGCCCTTCCAATGAAGTTTGGATACCCAATTCATTTAACTATGGATAATTATGGAATATCATACCCATATTATGTTGTAGTCACAATTAGCAACTACTAGTTGTAGTAAATATATAACTTAATTTTTGTTTTGCAATATAGTGAAAGTTGCTCTCGGAAAATAAGAAGTGGAGACCAAAATTGCTCCATTTTTAGTAACTTAATAATTCATTGGGCCATTTTTGGTTAATACAATGACCGAGTGGTCATTCTTTTTAATTTCTATTCTTTTTATTTACTATCAGAATTGTTTGAATTTAAACAATTAAATGACTTTGTTAATACATACTATTAGTACTCCTTGTAATAAAGTTAGCTTGTTTTTTATAATGTTGCTGTAATTTCTAATTATGTGTAGTAACACATTTGTAAATAATTATGGCTTATTTTAAAATTAAACATATATAAATGAACAAAATAATGTTAAGGTACTAATTAAATTGAAAAAAATTCATAATGAGAACAAATCCAAAATGATTCGGTAAATTTCATAAATAATCACTTTCACGCTAACCATGGAAAAATAATATCGAAAATAGTGTTCTAAATTTTACAAGAAACCACCAAGATACTATCATAAAATTTCATTGATTATAATTTGATTCATCACTTCCCTTCAGACTTGGTCATGTCAGTTTATTCCCTAACACTATAATTATATTTCATAAATTTGGCATCGATGACACTTTTTCATGACTTGATTCTGAGAAATAAGAGCACGAGCTTCACTAATATTAAATAAAAATAACGAGCTTAAAAAGAATAATTGTGATAAATTGCAAAGAATTGAGACGACGAGCTAAACAGAAACACAATTTATACATTTCTGTTTCTATAATCAATAGAAGCGAGCGAGAAACTGTCAAGCGAGATCTGAGAGAGGGAACAAAAATATATTTATATATACAATTTTCTCTCGTTTTATACAAACACAAATGCATTTTATACATTTGCGTTTGTACAAAAGCGAGAGAAGCGAGAGTGGTGAGCGAGATCCGAGAGAGGGGAACAAAAAAAAATATATTATATACAATTTTCTCTCGCTTTATACAAACACAAATGCATTTTATACATTTGCATTTGTACAAAAGCGAGAGTGGCGAGCAAGATTCACCAGGAGAGAGGCGAAATAACAACAGTTTGCTATGTGGTACAATTAAATCAAACTATGTTTATAAAATTTAATTTGAATTAATAATTTGCTATTATATACAACTTTTTCTATTTTCATCTCCCACTCTTTTAATTTTTTTAAAATAACTTTCACATATAGCAAACACAAAAATCATATTTGTATGCTATAACTGTAGTTTGCATAATTACACTTCATAGCAAACTTTGCTATGCTATTTTCACTATACATATATACCAAAGGCAGTGGCTATTTTGCTTTACATATATACAAAAGAAACAATTGTATAATTCGATGGCTTCTTTTCATATTTGTATAATTTCGTTGGCAGACCATTTGTATAAATTGCTGCCAGTCGCTTGTTTGTATAGATCGTTGGCATCCTCTCAATTCAATTTTATGTGTTTGTATATCTGTATAAGATTTGAGTTTGTATACAATTGAATCGAAATAAAACGTTTGTATATCAAATATCGCTCTATCTCTCGCTTTATACAAACATAAAGTGTACATTGTATTTTGTATAATATGTGTTTATATAAAACGAGAAAGAGAGAAAGACAAAAGAGAACTGGGCAGGGGTATATATGTATTGTATAATTATAAGTGTATAGGACGAAGATATATGTATTTGCACGTGTATATACATTTTTTTTGCTTTATACAAACAGAAACACAATTTATATATTTATGATTGTATAAAGCGAGAGAGGTGAGCGACAGAGGGAGAGTGGCGAGCGAGAGTTTGAGGGAGAGATGCAACTGATAAACAGTTTCCTAGGGGCCACAATTAAATCAAAGTGTAGGTATAAAATTTAATTTGAATTAATAGTATATATATATATTTCTGCTAAATTCGTTATCCCATCAAATTCATATTAGAATCGATACCTTTTTTTCCGTCTTCATTTAATTGTTGTGTATAATAATGTTGATATTTTATTATGCATCATATATACATAGTTATACGCTATCTATATAATATAGATACATTACATAATAATGTACAAATATTATATAACAATATATGTGGCGTTGATATGACGTTGATGTGGCTTGCATGTGTATTGACATAATTGATTATAGCATTTTAGGGTGAATTTAATTATACTTTTAAACCGTTCAGGAAGGTGGTAAGATTCAAGTTAAATTGTATAATTAAGAATCCGATAATTGTCTGGGGCTATTTAACTATTTTCTCATTGTCCCTCATTAGTTATGTTTCTTATCTATTAGACTTGTCTTTTGAGTCCAACTTTCTTGGACCCTGATTGATCTAATACAACATTAATGATGCTAGAGTTAATCGATTCATACATATCATCATAATTTGGAGTGATACCAATAAAATAATATCACGTATTTAAATGAAGTAACACATAATTCAAGCTGAATAAAGATCAATCAAAGCTGTTAAGTTTTCAAAATAACATATTTTATAATTTAATACAATTTTGAGTTAAAATTTTCTGAACCCTGATCAATATAAAATTTATAATGTTCAAGCTAATCGATTCGATTCAAAGTAAAACCAATAAAAAATATTCACATATTCAAATGAAGAAACACACACATCAAACTAATTAACCATCAATCAAATGTGTCTAGGTTTCCAATTTTCTCGCTCAAAATGATAAATCCAATCAAACAAATTAAAAATCACATTGGTAAAGATAAAAATAAGATTGTTATAATGTTATTTGGACACAACAAAAAGGGTAATAAATGCACTACTCTTCCTAAAAAAGAACATATGTATAGTATATATAAAAACCTTTTCTACAGCAATTGGCTACAAGAAGAAAGTGCCAATTTTGGGTTCCAGTAAGCAGAGTGCCGCCATATCATCATCATCTTCTCCGCCACCTGACCGGTACACTCCATTTTCTTGATTTTCCGATTGAAAAGCTCAACTGTATAAAGAAATTGAACTCTTTCCTTTTGTATACAATTTACCCTTTAATTTCCTTTTGTTGTACAGAAATGGACAGCTCAAATGCTGCTGGAGTAACGGAAATTCCATCATCGGCTCCGATGAAGGGGGCGGCTCCCCCACCCATGAAACTGACATTGACATGGCTGATGTTAAAGCTGAGCCTGTTGAGTATCCATCGCCTCCTGCGTCTCGTTTTCGAGAAGGTGAAAAAGTTCTTGCCTTTCATAGCCAACAACTCTATGAAGCTAAGGTACAACATTCCTACCCCTGCTAATCTTGAACCTTTTTTTTTTTTTTTGTGCATTTGGGTAAAAAGACTGCTTTTTTATTTGACTTGTTTGATTTCAATTATTTGAGTAGATATTTGATTGAGTGGGAAATTTGAGTAGCTTAGTTGGTTGTTTAGCTGAACGTTCACAGTATTGGTTAGGGTTCAATTAGCACCTTGTGATCCCCTCCACCATTTCTTATATCCCCAATTTAAAGAAGAAAAAAAGAGTAGTCTTTTCCTGGTGTATTCTTGTCTTATGGTTTATGTTAAAAATTGAGATGATAAAGGATACAGCTATATATCAGATCACAGGTGAGATGATTAAGGTAGATACAAGGATTTACCGTTAGAATTCAAAATCTCTAGAAAGCAACGGTCGTTAAGTAAAAGTGCTAATAGTGACGGAGTCAAGATTTTCACTGTCAAAATCTCTAGAAAGCAATCGTCGTTAAGTAAAAGTACTAATAGTGGCGGAGTCTGGGTTTACCGTTAGAATTCAAAATCTCTAAAAAGGAACGGTCGTTAAGTAAAAGTACTAATAGTGGCGGAGTAAGGATTTTCAGAATGTGAAAAGGTAAACATAGGGGATTCAACAGTAACTATAATACATAAAAAATACTTTTGACCGTATATATAAGTGTAGTAGTTGACAAACTCCCTTGCGCTACCCTAGCTCCGCCTCTGAGTGCTAACTTGACTAAAATCTATTCTCAACCAATAGATACGGTCTGTATAGATTTTTTCTTCCATTATACCCTACTTTTGCGAAGTTTCTATGGATTGCAAGGGATTGTAGGTCATTCGAAACGACTTCCTTTCCAATTATGTTAAGTCTACCTCGTTCCCTTTTAACATCTCACTAACCATGGGTTTACATCTATGGATGGATGACAGGACCATCTCAAGTGACCTTCTCTCATTTTATCATCGACATGTGCTAATTGAACCTTTTCGTGAATGTGATCATTTCTAATCTTGGCTAGACTTTATGGACGCACATCCATTGTAGTATCCACATTTCGCAACTCTCAGTTTGTGGCAGTGTTGAACTTTAAGGAACCAACATTCACCCTTAAATAAGTTGTTGGTTTTATAACTGTTCTATAGAACTTACATCTCATTTAATATACAACCACTCGATTTTGATTCACTATCATTCTATTCTCTTGCAAAGGAAATATTTTAAAATTGATGAATCTAGTTTTGGATTGATCTGCTACGGGCACAACCTCCTTGCCATCTGCATTGAGAATCATTAACGTCGTAATTAATTTTGATTTTCTATATCCACTGGAATCTGACTCATCCTAGAAGAAATTGCCAAATTTTAATATGTCATACAACACTTAAAAACAAATGACCATAAATTATGTTGTTGTGAAGAGAATTTGGTGATAAGAAAAATAATCTTCTAAAGTAGAAACTAATTTAATTTAGAGAGGAAGTCATTGATCATGTGGATTGTGAAGGGATTCGGTTCATGAATCATGTTGCTAGTATCTAGATCTAACCATTCCAGATGATTTTTGTTTTCTTCGTGTAAAACTTCGAGTCTATAATTCTGTCTTACCAGTGAAAGTCTAAATATTAGTTAATATTATTCTTAATGCCAATTTTGCCCATGAATTTCGTACTCATCTACTGCTTTTGAATTTTTCTTCTTCTTTTTTCTGGGTGAGAAGGTTCAAAAAGCTGTGTATCAAATGAGGGAGTGGAGATATTTTGTTCATTATCTTGTAAGTATCAGCCCCCCAGCTCTATGATATTTTAAAAATTCCATTTTTAACAGTAAACATTGTTGTCATCCATCTTCTGTTTAGTTGTTAGAGAGTACTTCCTCATGGATATGAATCTGTTGCATGGGAGCAAAAAAAAGTGACTGTTTAGATATGTGCTTAACCAGTGCTTCTTTTACCTTTTTCAGGGTTGGAACAAAAGGTGAGTACACCATTCAAGCTTTTCCTCAGGCAGAAGTTCAATTCTAAATAAAATTCTTGTTGGCAGCAAGTTTTCAAATTGGCGTGCATTTGATTAATCGATAAGTTCCATAATCATATGGTTCTTTAAAGTCAATTGGGGTGGTCTCTAGCGTTTCCCTCATACTAGTTCACCTTTCATTCAACTGACTCAAGTTCCTTCTTTATAAACGGTTGACCTGCTTCTGATGTTTCCATCCTTTCTTAAAAGTTTGCTGAAATCAGATGTTTTTTCGATGCTTCTAGCCTGTATTGGTGACTGTAAGTAGTGATTTGGTTTATACCTGGTCGAGCATAGAGTGGTTTATTTGATTCACTTTCTGTGCATTTCATCAAGGAAGGCATTTATCTGTTTGATTTCTCTTTCACCTTTAACAGCTGGGATGAATGGGCGGGCATAGATCGATTAATGAAACACACAGAAGAGAATGTTAAGAAGCAGCAGGAGCTTAAGAAAAAACAGGATACAGATAAAAATGAGAAGGCTGCACGTGGATCACAAATGAAAACTAAAGGTTCTACAGGTTAGATCACTTGTACTCTACTGAATTAGCTATGGAGTGGTTTCCTCCTTGTCCTATATGTGAAAAGATCCCCTCTGCTGGTCTACCCTCTCCCCTCCTCTTTTCGTGGGGACAGGCTGGGTTACTTCTATTTTCTGTGATTAGAAGAGTCCATCTGTTGGCTTTCAAAGAAGACTGTTTCTATAGATGACAAAAGTAATCTTTTCATGCTCCAGGTGTTAATTTATTTGCACAGGTTTTACATCTTTGATCTGAAATATTCCTATTTTGATGTGTTTTATAGGATTTTCATAATTCATGCTTTTTCTGCTGTTATCTTGTTTTTCTCTATGCTTTTTTAGTAGTCTATTTCCTTCTTAAATCTGGGAAGTATATAATGTCCTTGATTCCATTCAGTTATTGTTTGATTACAGGAAAAAGAGGTAGAAAGCGAAAGAGTGATGTTCCGCCGAAGGTACATTTGTGTTCTATTTTACCTTTTCTGTGCTAAAAATCGGATGCTTATTAAGGTTTCTGTTGCAATAATGAAGGAAGAGTTCTTATTTTAATTACACTTTTCTGAAAAAATATGTCCATTTGGTTTCCTTGTCCCTTTTAGGTCTCTTTGTGTATTCTCTTGATCGATTTAGATGTTACTTGTTAGATTATAATCTAGCTGTTTGTCAGGACAAGGATTGTCCTCCTCCAGAAAAGCTTGTCAATATCCAAATACCGCCACAATTGAAGAAACAGCTGGTTGATGATTGTGAATTTGTCAACCACTTGGGCAAGGTAAGGACATGATAAATGCTCTAACTTTCTGATTGTCTCCTTAAAATATTGATAGGATATCTACTACGCCATGTTGCTTAATTACTTTTCATGAAAAATCTCCATATTCTCAAACCTGCTCTCTTTTGTTATTGTACTTGTAGTAATTTGGTGTAGACTGGGAGTTCATTTTTCCTCCTTTATTTTAAGTTAGAACATTGAGCATTTGCGGTTTACTCTACGAACTGTGTATATTAAACTCATATCTCATTTCTTTTGTTTTGTGCTTTGAGTCAATTCATAATGTAGACTAAGTTATACACTGCTTTCTTAATTTTACTTAATTGCTTGATGAGAAGACGAATTTAGATCACTGTCCAGGAAAAAAGGAGGAATATGTGATTGATTACACTCTCTTATTTTAGAACACTTTTACTTTCTTTTTCTTAATGCAAAGCATCTGATATCTTTCAATAAATCGTGAAGTAATTCTTCTCCAATAATTCAAGCTAATTTGGTGATTGTTTTCCTTTCTCCAAAAATACAAACTAATAGACTGGTTGTGCTTTATTATTTCAAACTTGACAAGTACTCCCTTTGTTTAGAACTCTACTTTCACATTTGAAACTAAAATTTCAAACATCTCCCTATTTCAACGTCTCTAATGACTTATCAAATGTTTTAGTAGCAATGCGTATTGCTATCACTTATAAAAGTAGGTCATTTCTTGTGGAATGAAGCAGCAGATGCTCATTAACAAACTTTTTTCAGCTTCGTTGTGCTTCAACCCTTTATGTTGTAGGTAAAAGATCAATTATACATGAAGAAGAGAGTAACAGTGTCTTCAATATGACACTATTGCTAGCAGTTATTTCCATTGTCACCTTTTTGTAGTTTCAAGTTGGGGTTAAATGAGACAGTTCACTTGTAATTAAAGTTTTCAGAAGAGTTTTTGTAGGCCAAAAGCATAAAGTTGAGCACTTCATCTAGGTTTATACTGAGATAGATATTTAGCTTAGTTGGCATGACCTAGAGAAAGAAAAATATCCTATTTTATCCTTCTCAGAACTCTCATTCTGGTGGGAAGGATGTTATATTCTGAAAATAGAAGTTTTTATTTCTGAAACCTAAAGGGGAAGATGTTTCTGACCTAACTTGAATTCACATCTTGAATGTCATATACACTCTGCTTTCTTTTCTGTTCAAATTTGTGGACCTGGTGTGTCTCGTTTCTCCATCTTTTATTGGGATTTGGGGGATAATTGACGGCTCTCTATCCTGTTAATTTGATTGAGTTGAGGGACAATTTTATGCAGCTCGTCAGACTTCCTCGTTCTCCAAATGTGGAAGAAATACTACAGAAATATCATGACTATCGGCTGAAAAAGGATGGACTGTAAGTTCTCTATCATCTATGTCACTTAAATGTTTCTCTAATTAATTGATAGGTTACTATTTTATTTCCTTTCATTTGATTAAATTTTACCTTCTTAGAATCTCTGTTGTTTATGATAATAGTAGAAGAGAGAGGCACTATTTTATGGTCTAGAGAATTGTTTCCTTGAACTTGATATATATAAAAAAAATGCTTTCCTCGTTGCAAAGAATCTTTTAAGTCGATCTGTGAGTTGTACTGCAAAGTTTCTATGTCTTATATCTCGTGGATTTGTTTTGACAACAAACTCTTAGGAATATGACCACCTATTGTCTGCTTCACTTCTTTCCGTTATCTTATGAAGATGCAAGAATCTGCTGAATTTTCTTCTTAACATTTCTAATTTATTGATCTTTTGAGTAGCATTGATTACATACATCAAGTAATACAAGCTGAATGACTAGTAAATTAAATGTTACCTTAATTGATTCTGGTGGGTGAAGGATATCTGAGTCTGTTGGAGAGATTCTTAATGGTTTGCAATGCTACTTCGACAAAGCACTTCCTGCTATGCTCCTTTACAAAAACGAGCGGGAACAGTTCGAGGAATCAATTAAAGAAGATGTCTTACCTTCTTCTGTGTATGGAGCTGAGCATTTGTTACGCCTTTTTGGTATGTTCCATTTTAATCAAATTTTCAAGTAGTTGATGAATCAGATGTTGCATGTCTTAATATGCAACTGTTTATTTTTCGTATTATACGTTTGAAACTTAGCTACCTATACTTGTTGACTTCAAAGTCTTCATTTCTGGGTGTGTAATTACCTTAAGTTTGCTATTTGGTGACTTTGTTCCATCTGACTAATGGCTATGCAACTCTCATCCAGCTAGGAGAACCTTTTATTTTCATCTAATTCCTTTTTGGATAAGTTACAGGGAGTAACCACAATATTTGTAGATTATTTATTTGGCTACGCGGAGCCATAGGTGGTGAAGACTAAATCCCGTGACAAGATGTAAAATAATTTCTTTAGACTTTTGCATCAAAATCCAATGTTGCAGAGGCTCAGAGTAGTAAGCAGCCTTAGTATATTATACATTAATGGATCGTTTGGTAGAATGTATTAATATAATGCAAAATAGAGTGTATAAGCAATGCTTGCATTAGCAATGCATGTATTGGTTATACTTGCATTAATTATACATAGATTATATTTATGCATTGGTTGGTTTGATGCATTAAAAATAGAATGCATTGCATTAAAAAAATTATTTACAAAAATACCCTTTTCACTATTATGGTGGAAAAGATATAAAAAAGGTATTGAGGGGCAATTGGGTCTTTACTTGAGTTAATGCATGCATTAAAATCATTGCATTGCTAATACCTAGAAATCCATGGTATTAGCAATAGACACCTTAGTTATACATAGGTTGGAAAAGAGTATCAAACAAAGTACCAGTAATACACAAGGCTAATGCATGCATTATTTTTTTTAACACACTCTACCAAACGACCCCTAAGTGAGTGATACAGATGCTTGTGAATGGTTTTGCCGAGTTTCAGTGTCACTTCATGATTGTGAAGTTGATTTTACTTTAAACTTGACTTTCACATCCAACATCGATATATACCTTTAACAGCCACTCCTTTTGTTGTCTGCAGTTAAGTTGCCGGAGATTCTGTTCTATGCAAGTATTGAAGATGAGACATTGATAGAGTTGAAGCAGAAGTTGCAAGACTTTCTCAGGTTTAGATATCTTATGTTTCTGACACAGTGACACAGATTTTCTTAACTTGATTTTAGGCCCTTAGTTTTTGCTTTCCTTGAACTGAGTGTCTCTCGGAAACAAGCTCTCTATCTGCCAAGTTACGAGTAAGGTCTGGTACACTCTACCCTCTCCAGACCCCACTTCTTGTTGATTTTAGGACATTAGGAATACTTAAAGAGAATATGAGAAGTGTGTATGCCTACCTAAAATAATGAGTGGAAAAATCTCCTCTTCATGATAAGACGGTGGAGGCTTATCAATTGAAATCATTAGTTCATAAATTAAGACCTTCAATACCGATTTCCTCATCTTCAACATCATCAGTCAAGACATCAGTACGAGAAGATCAATCATTATTCTTAGAACTCCCATTAAATAACTCATGATATGATTGATTCATATTATTGATCATCTACCACGTCCTCCGGAATATTCAAATTCAGCTTCCCCGAGATTATTTAGGATAGAGGAATTAATGTGATCAATGGGCAATTTGTGGGTCTGTTTCGATTTCATACACACAATCACAATTCAGACTTTGATACTGCTACAGCAAATACTGGTCATAGTTGAGCGGAAGACATCATCCCGTTTCATCTTTGGCTGATGGTGACCGCATCATATTTAGTCCTTGTTCCAACCATTCAATGTTTCCCTTCTAATTCCTAGGAAGATTTGATCAACTCTATCAATCTATTCAAGTAACTCCTTTAGTATGTAGATGCCCATTAAAAGAAAGAAAAATAGTCTTTAGCTAGAACTCCCTGGGCTAACTTTGTTCTCGACATTGACTTTCTGTATCGAATGTGGATTACCACGATATGTAGTTAACTTTGTGAGTTAATCTCGTTACTCCATAGCCTATTGTACAAGTCCGATTCTTTCGTATGCTAACAACTGATATCTTATTTTGGAATCGCGTGCTGATAATAGATGTTTGTTGCTCATTTTATATGTAGTTATTACAATCCAGCAAATAATCTAACTCATCTTCCGTCCTTCCAGATTCCTGCAGAAGAATCAAAGTGCATTTTTCCTGTCGACGTACCATTCTACAGACAGTTCTGATGTGATTGTCATGAATGAGGAAAACTGAGTTGGAACCTTTCTTGTTCTAGTGTATATACTTCTGTATCACACCTGGTGATGTATATTCTCTGGTTTCAGTGTACAACTTTATGTTGTATTACTAGGCATGTAACTAGTAATTTTTTGCTACTTATTGCCTGTTATGTTCTGGCTCTTGAAAACAGTTATCTAAGTACCCAAACTATATTATTATATTAGATAGGAGAAAGAAGTGTGTTTGTTGACTCTATTTTAGATTTCTACCTCTTTTTCTTGTATCCACGTTTTAATCGGTTAACACTTCTAACTCGTCTTCGTTGTATCAGTTGAACACTCCAAACTTATAAAATGATTTTCTAAACACTTATAGAATTCATGTGTTGTTAGGTGTTCACGACACACAACATGGACGAGTTGGCGTGTTTAGTTGTTAAGTTGAGATCGAGAGATCTTTGCAATCTCAAACTTGTGGAACATGATTCCATACCTAGTATATGAAGAAAATAAGAAAGTACCTCATATTAGAAGATATTATTTTCCTTGGGGTACCTCACCCCATACCCTTCACCATGCCAATAAATATAGTTTTGAAAGTCAACAAATTGTTTGATACTCCACTTTGACTATAACTTTCGTGACTAAAGCTATCTTCGTTTTAATTTATTTGATCTTATTTTCATTTAATTTTAAATTTTAAAAAATAAAAAGAGAATTTAAATTTTATGATTTTAAATTAAAAATTTATTGAATATATTAAAATATTCTTAATTCTCGTAATAAAAACTTGCAAAATATTTTTAACCAGTAAAAATAAAAGTTGACCAAACAAAGAAAAATATATTATAATCGTTTTGAGAGAAGAAAATAGCGAGTTGAAGTTGGTCTCATAGACTCATACTCTTCTCAATAAATAATTATTGTTAGAAAAATATTTCTCTCATAACAGTGCTTATAAAAATACGTTGATTATCCCTAATTTAATTTATATAGTTTGCATTATAGAATTGAATCTTATATAAGTCCAAATTAAGGATATATTTTTTAATGGTAAAACAATATGATATATATTGCTATATATAATAAGAGGCTACAGTAGCAACAAAGAAAAATATTTTGCCCAGCTGGTTGCAGCATGACAATTCATGCAAAAAGGTCTCAAGATCAAACCCAGCTAATGTCACTTTTTAATTTCTATTTTTAATTCAGTCCTCCAATGGGTCCACTTCAGTTGACGCTAATTTTACGTTTTATCCAATATTTTCTTGTGCACTTTTAATTGCCGTAATTTTCTTTCTTTTATTTTTCTTAATTTAACGTCAATTAACATTTTATGATGTATTTTTTTTATCATATTAATATGAAAAAGTTGCAATGCATAGTATTTTTCGTGTAGATTTTGAATATCTAAATTTTTTTATTGAAAATATTGAATTAATGTCACAGAGTAGTAATTGATACAATTACCGACTTTAATTAGTACATCCGATCCTAAATTCTTCAGATATCAATCTTGTGAATGTCAATCTTTATTTGCTAACAAAAATTTAGTTCTCTTCAAATTCTACTGTTCCTCGTAAAATGATACTAAAAAAGTAACATATATTTTTTGAAAATGACCTAAAAATTACTAAATATCACAATTGTCAATTTAAAATATTTAGGAGACACATAAAAAATGATTGAACTCTTGAACACAGAACTAACATATGTTATTAAAAACTGAAATTAAAAGTACTATAAATTAAAATAATTGATATATGGAAATATCCACATAACAACAAAAAAAATTAATGTTTGTGCTGCTTCTTCCAAAATTAGAATTAAGATGGTTTTAAAATTTTAATTTTCGTTATACATTAAAAATAACCTAATAATTGAAATTCTATAGTTTTTTAAAAATAACCGACTGAACCGTCTTACCGTTAATGTTGCCTCTGCTCTGTTTACTTTTACTTAAATTTAAAAAGATTTGTTTCAATTCTGCACTCAATTTCATCATTTTATTACTTATTTATTTTTGTTTGGCATACAAAAATACTTTTTAAATTCCTGGTAGAAAGAGATTTCGCTAATGAAAAAGCCTTTAAGTATACTTATCCAAAAATCTGATTATTGCGAATAGCTTATTAAAGCCATTTCTTCTTCAAAATCATTAATCACATCTATTCTCTATTAACAATAATATAACTTTTATTCATATTAACCTCGGACAACGCCTGGGCTTTGTTTACTTGTAGATTATAGACATCAAAAAGAAAATAAAAGGGACAGCCCCCATGTAGCAGCCGCCAGAAAACGATAAACTTTTTCAGTGCCTATTATTAATATTTGTAATTATTGGACAGATAGATGCGAAAGCAATTATTTTTATTTGAAGGGATAGTGGACATTTAATGATATAATTTAAATAAATAAATAAATAAATTTTAATTTTATTCTATAAAATCCAATTATATTTAACAAGTACTTTTAACGTAAATATTACCATATGAAAATATAAATTTTATGCCTCGTAATGATTCGATTTGCATCTTTGGACGGGGTAAATGTTTTTGTATTTTTCTAAATGGATTTTTTAATTAAATGGAAAAATTAGTGAGAATGAATCTTTGAAATCCAAAGTATCAGATGAAGAACAAGACCATGACTGTTGAAATTTAGACCTAGTAATTCTTCGGTGGAAATAATAATAATCGTATTTAACTTTTCTCTCAGAAAATTATTTTACTATCGGCTTTTCTCTCATAAAATCACTCAATTATGATTTATAATTTAAAAGTCACTTCATTATAATAGTTTTACTATGAATTTGCCCTTGTTTTATTTTGTTTTGTTTCCAATGTGATGTCCAAACTAAATTAAACCTCGATAAAAAAATTCACATTGAGGATAAAACGAGTCGATTTCATAGTCACGGCATTTGAATCACTGACCTAGTCCTTTAGTACCATCACCCCTCCCCTTAGCTTCCTTAATATTACTTTGACATCAACAGTATTATTTGTTTTTCACTTTTATTAAATAATAAAAATTACAGATTTGCAATACATAATATATTAGACTACTTCTTAAAATGACGATTCATTAGTTATTAGTATATATATATATATATATATACATTAGTGCCTCAATGTTCAATTGTACTCTTAAAAAAACACTAATTCCCACCTGAGGAATGTTAAAAGTGATTAACGATATAATTTTGAATTTAATTAATTTGTAACAACTTGAGAAAATATCATTCTTTTCAAGTCAAAGAAACTCCTCTGTTTTTGTTGTCAAATAATTCACTTCTCAAATTCTTCAACTACCCTTTTAATGTTTTCTTTGGTAGCCGTCTTCTATTTATACGGTTAGTCAATCAACTGAGCTACTTAGATCCATCTTCTATCTCGTTCAAAATTACATATTTCAAAACTTTGGTATGAATCAAGATTTCACACTACAACATGAATATAAAATTTTCAATTTTAATCTTTGCTTCATTTCTTGTTTCATTTCCAATTCCATCTTATTGTTCAACAATCTTTAGTTTATCATCTGAAGGTTCAATTTCAGCTCCACAAGATTTAATTTCGTCTCGAAATGGAAAATTCACTGCTGGTTTCTACTCTGTTGGTGATAATGCTTATATCTTTGCTATATGGTTTACAAAGTCATTGGCTGATGGAAGCAACACAATTGTTTGGATGGCTAATCGTGATCAACCGATAAACGGGCAAAAATCACATCTATCACTGTTTAAATCAGGCAATCTTGTACTGGTTGATGCGAATCAGATCAATGTTTGGGAATCTGGTACACAATCATCAACTTCCTCTGTTGAGTTAAGGTTGTTGGATAATGGAAATCTTGTTCTTGTAACTTATCAAGGTCAAAGATTATGGCAAAGCTTTGATTCACCAACTGATACACTTCTTCCTGAACAACCACTTACGAAAATCTCAAAGCTTGTATCGCGTAGAAGCTTGACTAATTTCTCATCTGGATTCTATCAGTTACATTTTAATGAAGATAATGTCCTGCATCTTGTCTTTGATGGAATAGAGATGACAAGTGTGTTCTGGCCAAGCCCGTGGTTAATCGTTTGGGATGCAGGTTAGTAGAGACGGATTCAGAATTTGAATTTAATTCGTTATATCCTTAATTTGCATGAAATATTCTAGTTTTAGTTGAACTCATTATACATTTTATTAAAGACAGATTCAGGATTTTAAATTTAGTTGGTTCAATCTTTAGTACAACTCATATTTGAAGTTTTCGGTTTCATTGAACTTATTGCTTTATATACTCCATCCTTGTCTGCAGGTAGATCCACTTATAATGACAGCAAAACAGCAGTTCTTGATCGTTTTGGGAATTTTACATCGAGTGATCTATTTGGATTCCAATCTGCTGATTATGGTGTGGAATTGCAAAGAATATTCAGCCTTGACGTAGATGGAAACCTTCGATTGTACAGCCTAGATAAGCTGAGCAACATTTGGAAAGTTTCTTGGCAGTTATTTCCAGCAGCCTGTCGGATTCATGGAGTTTGTGGATTGAACAGTTTGTGTTCCTATGATCCTGTCTCTGGTAGAAAATGTTCTTGTGTACCAGGATACAGGATGAAAAATCCTAAGGATTGGTCCTATGGTTGTGAACCAGAATTCGATATCTCTTGCAACGATACAAGCTCGTTGGACTTCATTCCACTTCGCCATGTTGAGTTTTATGGGTATGATATTGCATATTTTCGTAATAAAACATTGCAAGAATGTAAAGATTTGTGCTTGAAACATTGCGATTGTAAAGGTTTTGAATACAAGTATGTTGAGGGTAATGGCACCTATGGTTGTTACCCGAAAACACTTCTGTTCAATGGCTATGTTCAATCTAGTTGGCCTGATTTTGTTTACCTTAAAGTGCCTAAAGCACGACGTGCCTGGCATGAGCAGTATGAAGGAAACCTTCAATGTGACGATAAAAAGGTGAGGTTGGATAGAGCTTATAGAAGGAAAGAACATGGTGGATGGATGAAGCCATTCATTTGGTCAGTTGTTGTAGCTGGAGTCTTTGAGATTCTCTGTGTTCTCACTTACTTTATTAAAACGAGAAAAAGCTCGAATGCAACCACACAAGGCTACCTTCATCTTTCGACAAGATTCAAGAAATTCACCTATGCTGAGCTTAAGAAGGCCACTTGTAATTTCAGTGAAGAGATAGGTCGAGGAGGCGGTGGTATTGTGTACAAAGGGAAGTTATCTGATGACAGAGTTGCAGCCGTAAAGTCTCTCTATGGAGCTAACTATCAAGGAGAAGCAGAATTTCTAGCTGAAGTTAGCACTATAGGCAACGTTAATCACATGAATTTGATCGAAATTTGGGGGTATTGTGCTGAGGGTAAGCACAGGCTTTTAGTTTATGAGTACATGGAGTATGGTTCTTTATCAGATAATTTGAATGCCAACAATCTTGATTGGGAAAAAAGGTTTGAAATCGCGTTGGGAACAGCTAAAGGACTTGCATATTTGCATGAAGAATGCTTAGAATGGGTCTTGCATTGTGATGTAAAGCCTCAGAACATACTTTTAGATTCAAATTACAAGCCAAAAGTTGCTGACTTTGGGCTATCAAAGATATTTAACAGAGGTGGCTTGGATAATTCAAACTTTACAACGATAAGAGGGACGAGAGGATACATGGCTCCAGAATGGGTATTCAAGATGCCTATTACATCCAAAGTGGATGTCTATAGCTATGGCATTGTGTTATTAGAGATGATCACAGGTAAGAGTCCAGAAGTTTGTGCTGATGGTGGCTCGGGGGATGATGATTCTATGGGACTAGGATTGTTGGTCACTTGGATTAGAGAAAAAATGCGCAAAAACAGTGAAAGAAAATCATGGATTCAACAAATTGTGGATCCTGCATTGAATGGTAAATTCAATTTGGAAAAAATGGAGATCTTATTAGAGTTAGCCTTGCAATGTTCCGAAGAAGACAGAGATGCAAGACCTACCATGTGTGAGGTGGTAGATAAAATGCTTCATCCAGAAAATTTCAAGTTAAAATTAGACTTGTTAATGTAGTTTCTCAAGATGTAAAATCTTGCCAAAAATGATTCAGTAAAAGCTTTATATGTAATGTGTCTTGAGTAGCAAGTACTTTTGAATTCCAATCCTTATAGAATGACATAGTTACTTAACAAAATTGTGCATTATAGCAACTGTTATGGTCTTGTGCATCAGTGCTAGAGTGATATATAACATGTGTACATTTAACATGGAAAAGGGGTAAATATATATATCAACAACCACCAAACGGTGTGATGGGATGAATAAGATTCATTTACCCTTTAACCTACGTCTTAGGTTTGAGTCCTCGAGAAATTCATGGTAGAAAATGTTTCCCCCCTTAAATAGGCACTATAGGACGTGACTATTGATTAGTCAGACCAATAAATTCCAAACCTTCTATTAGGACCAGACTAACTAACAGTGCATGTCAACTTAACCATTTGCAGGTGACCATTATATATCTATCTATCACAAAAATAAGAAAAATTTGACTGAAACCTAATTAAGAGGCTGCTCATTAGCTGGACAGATTAGCAATAAATTCAGTTATAAAAAAATCTTAAAAGTCATGATCAACTGTTCTCATAGTCAATAATTAATAAATGAATCTTCATTTCTGCTAGTTGATAATCTATCAAAATCATTTAAATAATTCCCAATCTGCCCTAATCTTATCCTAGGTCCAATTTCTGACCATAATACTCAATAATCACAAGAATGACTACTGGCTATTTTTTCAATTAATCATTTATTTATCCAGTATTTACAATTCAAAAGATTCTGAGACTAAAACTAATTTCAGTAGATTGGATGTTTCCAAAAAGGTTAAACAATATTTTTTATATTCTCATATGTTGTGTGTTGTTGAGGCCAAAGTCAATTGTTGCAACCAAATCCTCCAATTCTTTTACGAGCCCAACAAATACATTTGTTTTGTTGATATAATTGTATTTAACGGAAAATGAAAAAGTTATGATTTTATAAAAAGTTGATATTAATCAATAAGGTTGTAATTTTTGACTATTTCATAAATTTGGGATATTTTCGAAAAGACACATTAAGCACTTGTTTATACTACTCTTTATTGTCTATAAATAGATGAGTTAAATTTAATAATGAATTTTCTGATCTTTTTATTCTGCACAAATAAATTTTAGTGTATTTTGCTTTCGTTGAATGATGTGTTGACACTGTGACTTTAGGTATCAATACACCAGTGAGATCTTTCTAGAGGATATATTCCATTAACCTCATGTACTTGTGACGAATAATTTTCTTAAGGACACTGTGTGTTCAGTGGACTCGATTTTCTTCTTTGAGAAATACATTTTATGTATTATTAAGTTTCTAAATACTCTTTAAACTATGTTGTTTCTTACCAAATTTTCAAAATTTATTGAGTAAGTAGTCTTGTCCGAAAGCCTTAGGCGAAAGACAGCTTAAAAGCAACAAGGTTCTGAAAGAAAGACACATTAAGCATTCTAAGTATTTTTAATAATACAAATTTAATAACATATTCATTGATACAATTATATTGTTGATACTACATTTTTCCTCTTTCTTCCAAATCTCGCTCGTCTCTTTCCTCCTTATGATTATGAATTATAATGACACAAACTATTAATTGAGAAAATTTCAGAAGTAACAAAGATAATACACATAATAAAACTATATATCTATAATTTTGACAATTACACTTCATAGCTATAGTCTCTTTTACTATGAAGGGTGTAGTTTGTATATTTATTTTGCCCATTTGTATATTTCACATACAAATATACAAATAGGGTAAGCATATACAAATGGAGGCTGCGATTTGTGTATTTCACTTGTCGTTTATATACTTTGCTTGCGAATATACAAACATGTTAAGTATATCAAATTCTGTATTTATACATTTTAGGAATTTTTTAAAACTTCGTTTGTATATTCTGCTTGCCAATATACAATCATGATATTTTTTTATGATTTTTTTCATAAATCGTGCACAAATAACTAAGGTAAGCATATACAAATTCTAGATATATACAATTATTGCCCGAATGATACAAATTTTGAATTTATATAATTAGAAAATCGAAACTATAGTTATATATCATAATATACGCCATTTCTCATAAAAACATCAAAAGGACCGATTCCTTCCGCATTGGATCCAACTTTTAAATTCTAAATCACCCAAATCCAAGATTCCTTGATCTAGCTCAATTTTCTGATTTCTCTCTGTTAACAGATATCTCAATAAAATTAGTGGCCTAAAATCAAATTAAATAAAAAATCTTAAATCCATAAACACATGCACAAAAATATTTATTAATTTAAAATTCTGTTTTTTTTTAATTCGTTGATATCATTTGTTTTTAGTGCATATTCTTTATAAAAAAAAACATTAAGCGTATGACTTCATATACTAATATTATTATTTATAAAAGTAAGAACTAATTCTAGTTAATAAGATGTTAACATTTTTTTATCATCACATTGGATATAATTAATAAGATGTTTAACATTTGTTTATCATCATCACATTGGATATTGATGTAAAATCTTTATCTATTAAAATGAATATTTGAATAGTTTAATTTGAAGTTCTAAAATACTCTTAATCATAATAAAAAAATCCTCTTGGATCTTTTTTTTTTTTTATATATATAAATATATTTCTTTTTATAACATTTCAATATTTGTTTCACACAAAATTTAAAAAAATAAAATTGATTTTATTAAAAAAATTTGGGCTTAAAGCAGAACCTTTACTAGAGATGGTAAAGTTCTCATTTACTTGTTGGCCAACCATCTTCAGAAAATCATGGGACATGTAAATTTCTCCTCTCTTATTCTCTGTTTTTTTTTACATTTAAATTGTAAAGTTTCATTCTTTTTGCTTATATGTTTGTGGGTATTTAGTTTTCTTGGGGTTTATTTTTCAGCTTGAGTCAAATTTCTTGAATGTGACTTTTTTTTAATTCAAGCTTTCTTTGATGTTTTGCTAACAATTGATGATTATGTTAAGTGGAATGTTTTGCATAATCTAAACTTACTACTTTTGTAAATGTGAGGCAATGTGCTTGAGCTAAATGTGGAGAAAGGTGGATGAGTATATTGGATTGTTGTGTGTGTAATGCAGAACCTTTTTTGATGGAACAATGTCATTATTCACATTTAGATAACCAACACTAAGCTAGTGTTGGTATCTCGAAAGGGGAACGGGTCTTGAACAAGATTATATAACTCCAAATTGAGTGATGAAGAAACTCTCGAAGAGTGTAGAGAAGGATATATCTTGTTGTCATGATTTATGTGATTCACTTTCCTTTTTAGTCTGTCGCAAAGAGTATGACACTTTAGTCTATTAAAAAAAATGATACCTTCCTATGTCTAGATAAAATTTAACCACAGGTGTTTCGTTCTTCCTTAAACTTTGTGTGCAATCAAACTGCATCATATAAAATGGAACGAAAGGACTAAGCGAGAGTTGTTGCTCCATAGAGTATTGAACCTTTTGACATAAATTTTCTGGATATAACCATGTCTTAGATCTTGCTTTTCATTTTGGTTTTAGATTGACTATCATGTTTGTGGAGATACTAAGGCTTGTCAGAAGGCTTTTCTATGTATTTGGCTTTACCGAGAAGATTCTGTATCAACGATCATCTCCAAATCATACTTAACTCATTTACACAATGATAATATATTATATCTGAATGAATTTATAGCATGGCTGGTTTTGTAACTTATTTTTTAGCTTTTCTCATTGTTTATTACTCCTTCTGTTTATCTTTTCACTTGACACGTCCTTTAAAAAGTACATGAATAAAATAATAATTTACATTGATGTGATTTTCTCATCTATCTTTAATCAGACTATATCGTGTTCGAGTCTTAGAATGGACAAATTCCTATTAAAAAATATCTTCCCATGAATTAGTCATACACAATGCTAATTTGAATTAGTGAGTAACAAATACCTAATGGTCAAATAATATGATTGATAACAGATCAAATATATTCCAATTGGGGCAAACCTTCAACCTGAAGCACCCTAACAAATAGTGCATAACAACATAAAGAGTAATAAACAAACTTAGCATGTTTTTTTTTTTACTAAAACCTAATTAATAGCTGGATAGATCAGCAAACAAATTCAGTTATAAATAAAAATCTTAAAAAGTCATGATCAACTGTCTTATAGTCAATAATAAATTAATGATTCTGCATTTCTGTTTGTTGATAACCTGACAAAATCATTCAAATTGTTCTCAATCTTAGCTCCCATTTCTAACCATAATACTCAATAATCTTAGCTATATTTTTTTTATCAACTAGGCTAGATTACAATAATATATCCAGTAAAAGAATTGAACGACAACTTGTTTGTTCAATATCTCAATCGAATGCCTAATAAATCATTGTTTCAAGAACGGACCGCCTAAAATTAAACAAGATAGGATTACTAGTCAATAATTGAAATGTCATTCTCACCAAACTTGTTATATAATCACATAATTTCCACATGTTCTCGAATGTTCCTTTTCACAACTAGATTAGGTTCCACTAATATTTTATTTTTAAAAAAATTGTACTATGTCTAACACATAAATAATAGTGCATCCAACTACAACCACAAACAAAAAGGGTAATTTTAACCCACTATAATCAGCAATTGCCTAACCATCATATCACAAAACTTAGCAACTTAAGCATGTTTTTTGACTAATTAACCCCACTAAACAGCCTGCCATTAGCTGGAATTCAGCAACTAATTAAACAATTTCAGTTATCGCAATAAGTCATGCACAACTGTCTCCACATTCAATAATTAATAAGTGAATCTATTTTTGGTGTTAAGTTGAAATCCAAACAAAATATCAATCAAAACTGGACCTACTTAGCTTCTCTCCCAATCTAATCCATAATATTCGAGATCATTTTATCATTTTGGTGTATAAAATTCAATCTTAAACTATTCGATTTCGATTTAACGGAGTGATGAATGAAACAAACACGTTTATAAAATTCATTAATAAAAAAAAGTATATGTTAAAATTCCTAATTCATAGATTAATTTTCATGAGGCTGATCGAAGCGAGTTCATCATAAGACATTAGACAAGAGAATGAGATTTTTCTCAATTTTTTCATCTTTTCGGCATTTTTAAATTTAGTTTTCTTCTCTCATCCTCTCATTCATCTGTACATTACTGCAAAATTATTTTTTTTGATTGGAATTCTACGGAAGTAATTAAGCAATAAAAAGAAGGGGGTGGGGAAGGAAGACTGCTCCGATCTTCCATTGTTTCTTCTCCGGCGTCATTTCGCTGAGCAGCGGCAGCCATTGTTGATGACTATAGAACAGTTCAACTGTAATCATACATGGATTACTCAATTTTGCTGATGCCAATACGCTTAATGACTGCATTCCTTATTGCATCAGTCTGCATGCAGAGACCATTTTGTTCAAACCCAGACATGTAACTCTTCACTTCCTTTTTAATCATATCTTGCAGAACTGATAAGAACTCTGGAGTGAAAAACTGTTTCTCTCCTGATTTGGGTGCAGCACTAAAATCATAACTTTGATTGGATTGAGGAAGATGACCCATGAAAGCCGATGGTGAAGAAGTTACGGGTGCACATGGGGGAATCGGTTTATCAACCGCCGGCAAAGGAGGCGGTGGTAGTGGTGGTGATTTAGGGGATTGGGTAGGCTTTTCAATGGATCCGGATCCGGATCCGAAACCGGGTAACGAGAGGCAGAGAGATGTAGGTGGGTCGGGTACAGATGGAGGAATTTCGATCTGTTTAACCGGAGGAGGAGGGGGAGGAAGAGGGAAAATCCCGCCGGTACGGGGAACAGGTTTATAAACAAGCGGTTGGGGAAAACCCGAAAGGCTGGAATCACTCAAGTCGGATCCAGACGGACTACCCGGATTCATAACAGAAGAAAAATGGGTACAAGGACCAACACTAGACGATCTTTTCAAAGGCGGTTGAGGGGTTTCAAAGCTTAAATCTTCGGACATGGAAGGACACTTACGTTTAAGAGTAGAGTTCCAATGGTTCTTTATAGCGTTATCAGTCCGACCCGATAACAAACGGGCAATAGTCGCCCATTTATTACCAAACTTGGCATGAGCCCTGATGATAGTATCATCTTCTTCAGGAGTAAAAGCACGATGCTCCACTTGAGGTGAAAGCTGGTTACACCACCGGAGACGACAGGATTTACCAGATCGACCCGGCACCGATTTGCTTATCAAAGTCCAGTTTCTAGGTCCATGTTTCTCAACAAGCGTCTGCAACAACTCGTCCTCTTCAGGACTCCATGGACCTTTAATCCGATCCGAATCTTTTCTCTGAGTAATCGCCGCCATCAAAGGAATAGCAACTGATTAATTAAGAAAAAGGTATGATGATAGATTTAGAGAATAGGTAAAGTGAATAGAGAAGTTTCCGGCGAAAATATTTACAAATTAGACGGTGGTGGGAGGCGGAGCCTCGCCTTTACTGAACGAAGACTTGTGGGGGAGAGAAGGGGGGTTTATATACTTGAACAAGGAAAAAGGATAGGGATGACCGGTTGAGAAGGTGGAAATGACCGGTTAATGAGAAGCAAAGGCAGTTACACTTATACAGCTGGCAAACACACGCGTCAAGAAATGAAACGTTCGATGTAGACACCTATTTAAATCACACTTCTAAAATCTCGTAAATTTTTAGATATTAAGAGAATATAGTTCCTTTTAAATACGCATTATAGGTGACTTTGTCATTTAACTTGATCTCGTATTTGAATGTGTAACAAAATTAAATAAGCAAATAAACGTAATGTCACGTATGAAATTCAGAATACTCATTTTTCACTTCGGTTATATTAATAGTCCACTTCATTTTTATTGGTTAGTTTAAATATATCTAGAAAGGACAACTAAAAGGATATGTTTATTTCTCTTATATTTTGTATTGGTTAATTAAGTATTTTAAGATGGACATGTAAAAACAATTTTGGTGAAATAGATAAATAAAAAATTTAAAATTCACCGACCGTTTTTGGAAGTTAATAATAATAAATTAATTTATTTATTTATTTTTGAGAAGTGTACGTACGGTTATAAGGGAAGTGAATGGGCTTTGACTAAAAGACAGGCTGGAGAGCATTTTCATGGGCTTTGATATTTTCTTACTTTTAATTTTTTAAATTTGAGTGGTGATGATGAGCTGGCAGTAAACGACAAATAACTGTAGCAGAATACTGTGATTAAGCCAGGCTGTAAAACCTGACCCATCATAACGGCCATCGTGCCCACCGACACGTGGCAGTCAGAAGCGGCCAGTTTGAACTGCCGTAACCGACTTTAACGTTTTCTGTGATTTAATTAATTTAAGTAGATCGGATTAGATATTAAGAAATTAATTAGTGGTTGATTACTGTTTGTTACCTAGATTTACGAAAAAAACATGTCACGCAACTTATATGGTAACCGAAAGTTTGTTTCTCCACTTTGCCTTAATCAATGAGCGGATTTATAGACCAAATTTCAACAATATTGCTTCTAACTGTAAATATTAATCTACCATAAATATAATATTTATTTTTATTTTTTACTTTTTCCGTTTCATATTACTTTTCATTTTCATTTTCAGAATAACTAAATAATAAGTGCAATGATCGAAATATTCCTTTTTTTTTCTGTTCCTATCATACCCTTACCAAGTTGCATAAGACTAATGAGCTAAATTGTTGGCAATAAAACAAATAATATGGTGAGCTAAATTTAGTATTCAATGAAAAAGTCAGAATAAAAAAAAAAAAAATGATTGTTTGAATTAGAGTCACAATCTTTTTTATTTATTTATGTGTTCTACCTTATTTTCTTTGAGTTGCTAATCTAGTTTAAAGGAAGTTGACCAATATATCAACACGTTCTTTGTTATAAAGGTACAGCAAACCTCTTTATCTTAAAGGAATAATTTAATTTAATTTAATTTAATTTAACTTAACATTAAAAAATAATTATATCAACTTTAGGGGGGCGAAAGTGACATATATCATTGAGAGATACGAAGTTATTCGTTATGACTTTTCTTCTCTTGAATTTCTTTGGTGTTGCTAAAAATGAGTAACAATTCTTTCTTTTAAATTTACTTTATTTGTTTATTTTAATCGAGGTAGGAAAAATAAAGAAATGAAAAAAAGATTAAAAAGTAAAAATCCAAAAAAATAAAATATTAATAAAATGAAAATTCATATAGTCAATCAATTTAGTTATAATAGTAATTCTTTTATAAATAGGTGATAATTCAAATAGTCAATCAATTTAGTTATAATGATTCTCTAAGTATCAATTCTTAATAGGCTTATATACACTAATAATTACTCATATTCCTTTTGTTCTTTCCTTCGTTTTATTTTACTTATCACATTGTTTTACGAGAATCAAATCATATGAATTTAATCAGTATTTTCAAAAAGATTGCAACTTATGATAGTTTTTATATAGTTCTCTAGTTAAACTTAACTTCAAAAAATTAGTTAAGCTTATTCTGGTAAAATGAAAAAATGACAGAGTAAAAGAAACGGAGAAAGCAACAAAAATAATTTGTGTTTAATTAAGTGGTTATCACTGTTAGCAATGTGTTTTAAATGTAGGAAATGAGAACCACAAAATGAATGAAGGCAACTCATATCATCTTCATGCAATGAATATGGGACCCTTTGTCGTTTACGAATGTACCTTTGCCCAATACATGTCTAACAAGCGTTTGGTTAAGTAACCTATTATAATAAATTCCCATTATACAAATTAATAATTTGGTCCCTAAATTATGAATAATTGTTGTTTTGGTTCTCGTGATATATAAAAATAATACTTCCTCTGTTTCAAAAAAAAATGTCATTATTTCCTTTTTAGCTTTTTTTTTAAAAAATAATTTTTTTTTTGCTACACTTTAACTTTAACTCCACATGACATGTTTAAAACCACAAGATTAAAGGGTATTTTGATACATTTGACATAACTTTAATTTAGAACCACAAGATTAAAAAGTTTTCTTTTTTTTTCTTAAACTCCGTTTCAAGTCAAATTAGGTCATTCTTTTTAAACGGAGGGAGTAATATATTTTTTTTTAATCAATTGAAATGTATAATTTTGATAGATAGAAAATACGTTATTAGGCTATTTTAAAATAAAATATGTTGATAATTAGTTAGTATCAGAATTAGATCATGTGTCGTCTATTATTTAAATGGCTTCTCGGAGAATGAAGTTAGTCCATCGAATTAGCCCTTTGTGCCTCCAAAAAACTACTAACAAGAAGATCATATTTGAACCAAAAGAGGTAACATATTACATAAGGTAAATTGACCTATTTTAAATGGCCCTTTTCATCTCTTTTATTGATATGTCCTTCAACTATGATGAGCTTATGACCATTACAATGAGTTCAATTTGTGTTTATAGGATATTCGTTAATTAATTGAATTATAAAATTAAATAAATTTTTCATTTTTATTTCGTAATTCTTGTTCTTATTATTATTTGATATCATGAACACAATAATTGTGAGTTATATTTGATTGTAATGTTTACCAAATTTTTTCAACTGCTACTAATAAAGTCCAAATCACTAGACTATTAACTAACTTATTTTCTCATAATTGTTATGCTGGAAAATAAATGCTTAAATCTATCTGTTGTCAAATGTTAGAATTAATATCTTCAATATTTGATAGTTCTATAACAGTACTCTTATTTATTATATATTATAAGTTTTCTTTGTTGAAAGTTATGAGTATATCTTTTTCTTTCACTTTTTCTTTGATAGTGCTATATTAACTAGTTTCACTTATCTTAAATCTTGAGTTCGGTGATTCACTAGAGCCATGAAACTTCTAATATCATAACGCAATTTATTAATGTATGAATCAAGAGATTTTAGATTTAAATATAATTAATATAAATTTATATATTATAATATTTTTCTCTATATCGACATGTGTCTAAAATTATACGTTTTTAGAAGTATAAAATTTAAAGGGAAGAATAGAAAATATAAATCTCAATTTTACGATTTAAAACAAATATATTTCTTATTGAAACTTTTGTGCCTATATCACATAGTGTCTATATTCTTACCGTCTAATAAATGGTGCACTATATTTATTTATTAAAAAAAATAGCTCACATGTGACTTCCACACCTACTTCATCTGTCCTTTGGCCGTACTCCGCACCGTCCCTTGTCACGTGTCAAAAAGCCCCTGGCCATACGTGTGCATATTCCCTCCATTCTCTTTTTTCAATTGAAGGAAATGTCAAATTTACCCTTTGTTAAATGAAAAAGATCCATTTTTATCCTCCGTTACACTTTTGGTCAAGGCCGGATCCACATTCATCACTACAGGTGCACGTGCATCCGTTAACTTCGGAAAAACTGTGCATATATATACACCTTGAGATAAATATATATTTTAGTAGACATCCAAGGACAAAAAAGTCAGTTAGATTAGCTGGTTTAGACGCTGAGCTTCTTAAAGGAGGGCTTGGGTTTGAATCCGGCCCCATATGCTCATTTCTTGTTTTTTTTTCTTCATTTTTTAGCTATGAAGTTTAAGAATATCGAATAAAATAGGAGGATGGATAGTTTCGAACGTGCGACTTTACAGTGCAAAGTGAAATTTAAAATCACTACTTCACCTAAGACACTTTGTCTATTTGTATCATCTAATTTATTTATAAATGAATATTGTAATTTTGTATTTCATATAAATCAATACTGGATACATATTTTAATTAAGCACATTATTATTGGTGGTGCACCCATCGTCTTCAAATCGTTGATTTGCCTCTGCTTTTGGTATATACACCTCACGACTCACTTAGTCAAGTAGCTCAAATTTACGCTCCTTTGTTAGGGATGCGCAGCTCGATGCCTGATTATATATATTTATAGCTCAGTTTTATATATGTCTATTTGTACACACTTTAAAATTAAATAACATAATTATCAGATAAAATTAAGTTACAAAAAAACGTTTATATTGTATACCTTACTTATTTTGTTATGTCATGACTCATGAGAGACATTAATCTAAAGTATGGGACAACAAGGAAACTATGTTTCTTAAAGTAACACCGGATATATACGTGAGTTAGGAATATAAATGTGTAATAAATTCATATTGTATTTGAAATGAAATCATTGGAATTAAATATACAAATTTAAGAGCACATCATTATAATTACTTCAAACTAGTAACAAATCTTCCAAGAAAAGAAGAAGAAAAAAAACGAAGAGAAATTTCAGAACTAATATAAGCAACTAAAAAAAAGGGACAATTTCATAACATAAACCCTAATTAAATCTATATTTCCCTCTTCTATATACATAACATTTTCTCAAAATCCTAAATATAATTCAACATCTTTCTCACATGAATCCTTCATTTAGTTATATTCCTAAATCCTAACACAATGTGACATGTCACATTACTCCCATCAACCCATTTTACCCATCTCCTCTACATTCTCTTCCACTACTACATACTTAGGTTAAGCTTTTATAAAAACTAATTTTGTAGGAGAATCCTGAATTCACGTGCATCACATTTAAGTTAATTAATTTACCCCAATGTTTGTCCCTTCTCCATCGTATGACAAAACATTGTGTTATTCTCAATACATTACGCTAATATAAAAAATGATCTTTAAGTAAATGTCCTTAAAATTTATAGTATGTTGAATTTAATGATAATTAATTAATGTCAGAATTTTTTTAATATTTTTTATAAATATATATATTTATTGCCGTTAAAAGTTATTTTGCTGTGATGGCATAAATTAAAAGAGAAGAAATTAGGGATGGTTTGCTTGAAGTCTTGTGTAACTTTTGTGCGACCAAAGGTGTTTAGATGCTACCAATTACTTTAATAAACACATGAAAGTCAGGTCTCAATCCATTCACTCAAGCAAGTTAGGCCTCTTGCTTTTAACCTGCCAAATACTCTGCTACTACAAGAAAAGAACAATTTTCTCATTAATACTATTGCTTCTCTTTCAACCAAAAAGTGAAACTAAAATAAAGGTAAAGCTCATTTATATAGTAGTCTACTTTCATGTAATATATATATATATATATATATATATATATATATATATATATATATATATATTTTATAATAAACATGTAGTATAATTTATAGTGTTGAGTCCCAATCCCTCATTGATAGTTGGATGTGACTTCTTTATATAGTCTTGAATATTTTGAACAAAGGCAGATTTAGTTTTTAATTTATGAATTTATGCTGAAATCAATAGTTTTTTAAAGTGTTACCGCTATATAATCAAATTCGTTAAATTGTATAAATATTTTATAGTAATTCTTGTTTTTATAATATATTAGGTCAAGGTTGCTATTGCGCCCTATTAACTATAAATCACAGGTTTAACTTAGCCTAACAAGTTAAATCAAATATTCGTTTCTTTATATGACATCAACGTTAGATCCATCTCAATTTCTTCTTTTTCTGAAGATGATAAAACTTATAAACTTTAAATTCTGAATCTGTTTATACAACTAACGAAATAGACTCAAGGTTGATTACTTAAAGTGGTATCAACGGCAATCCATCTCAAATCTTAATTTAATTAGATTGTTGATGAAGTTTGTGACTTTTGGCCTTTTGAGCTTGAAAATTTCAAACAAACGCCTAACTAATTACTACTGTACTAGCAAGAACACAATTATTTATTAGGTGGTCGTCCTTTGTCCTAAAATTAAATGAATTTTCGAAATTAAATTAAAATTTTTCGCTAAAAAGGCATAATGATGTGTCATCTTATAGATTTTGGTCGATCAAAAATTCAAAATACAATAACAAACCAATAAAATCAAAAATAAAATCTAAAGCGGATAAAATATATGCAAATTCTACTCCTATCTTATAAAGATGCTATTATGTTGATTTTGCTCAAGTGAGATTTGCTAAACAAAAATAAACCAATATAAATCTTGTTGAATAATAACGTATACCAAGAATTTGAAAACAAAAAAGATTCTTTTAACTAATGTCAACTTGGAAATAGCAAAGTTTGATAAATAAAGCAAAAGATAATGGGAAGATACTTTTCTTCCCCTAAAGTACACTCATTCCATATAATAATACCTGGGACAGAATTCTTATTTAATACTCCTCCAATGTGATATATATATATATATATAATATAGGACGATATATATGGACCACAAAGGGAATTAGTGTGGACAATTATAATTTTGATAGCCAATTGCTTGTTGAGCATATGTTCAAAATAATCATATTTGGCACTTGTAGATATGATTAGACCTCAATCCTTAGCTATACCACATCATTCATATGCCTAAAATCTACTAATTGGAGTCTATAGTCCTTTTAATTTTTTATACCCTTCATAACGAGTTGCATTCACATTGTCGCAAAATAATTTATCGATTTTGTATTACTTGATAATATATAGGAAAATATGTATGAGGTGAAACATAATATAGGTAGATCTAACACTAATACGTTGTTACTATCACAAAGCTTAAAACGAGTTTAAGCCAGAAAATAATCCAAAATCATATAAGAAAATAAATTATCATCCACCACCTAAAAAAGAACAAATTAAACAATTGCAAAATCAAGACTCAATTCAAGAAATTTATGTATATCCTCTTTTTACTTATATGAAGATTGTCATCAAATGAAATTAATTCAAGATGTTATAATATATATATATATATAATTAGTGAGGTAAGCATTAGCATAATGTTGTGGCAATAATGAAGTTAAGAAAATTATCACAAGAGAAAAGTAGTAACATTAAAATCAGTAACCTAACAAAAATAATTATGGTAGTCTAACCTTATAATTAATCATCATTTCTAACATTATGGGAGTCTTAACCCCTTTTTTAATTTCTCTCCCATGAATTATTGGTTACCAAAACCCAAAGCCATAAAAAATGGCGCCGAATTCCCTCAAGGACGGACAGTTGTGACAATGTGGGACCCAAACAAGTGACACGTAGACACCGCTCCTTGATGACCAAACGGCCGACATGTATATTTAGCCACGTAAGCAAGTTAGTTAGGTGGGACCTACCAAGTTTGTAAACAAGTCAAATTGTCAGTTTCTGAGTGACGTGTACACTCTTTTTATTAACGGGCCTAACTGCAACTATTTTTGAAAAATATTTATTTATTTAAAAAAAAAATAAAAAAAACTGACGTCCAATTTTATACTCTTTGCCAGCTATATCCCACTTCTTTCACGAGTTTCAATAAATGCAATTTTTTTTCCAAAAAAAAATAAATTTATTGTTTTTATTATTCTCTTTATTTAATTTTTTGTTTGGTGGTGGGGTCCTCTGTCCATTAAAGAAAGCTACGATTCTCCGCTGCATGCACCCCTTATTGTACCATAACGTACCACCTACAGTACCTACTATTTCTTTTCCTTTTCCTCAACGCTCTCCTTTATCCTTTTTTTCCCCTCTATTCGAGGAATTATATAATCTCCGTTTCTATATTATTTGATTCATGTTGATCTTTATATACTTACAAATGTATTAAGCCAATTTCAATAATTATATTTTGAAATCTTAAATTTATCTATTATTATTTTATTTTAGGGCAAATGCGTAAGACACTGCCATATATAACAATCAAGTGGCGTAGCTACATGGTGGTAAGGGTGTCTTAGGCGAAAAAAAATGATATACAAAATAATTAAATAATATATTTTGAACACTCTTAACATAAAAAACTGTTATTTCTAAACATGCTTCGTGAAACTTTTGGCTCCATCACTAACCCAGGATGGCCAATCAGACACCCTCCATTAAAAAATTATACTATATATAAAAAATTGTACGAAATATATATTTTGGGATAGTAAATCTGTCATGATTTATTAAACATGAAAAGTAGAACGAAACATTTATTTTTAGCCTAGAGACCAAGTGAAATGAAATGGAAAGAGTACTAACAATAACAAAATAACAACATATTCAGTAAAATATCATTAAGTTAAAGTCTGAATGAAGCAGTAAAGTATACGCAAACATTATCATATGTCTTTTTTAAAAGACCTCGACTCAAATGCGTCAAAATCCAGTCGAAGAAGTACTAGCTTCTTTCACACTTAGAAAGGAAGCCTTATCAATTGACGTTTGATTATAAATTTCAAATATTTTTCATTTTATTTAAAATTTGTAGGGTTGGAGATCAAGATTAAATTATGTTTAATTATATATTTTTTGAAACAATATTCATTTTTGAATATATTTAAATATTATTTTTTCAAATTTCAAATAAACTTGGTTAAGTTTTTTTTTTTAAAAAAAATTAGCTATCGAATACATACTGATTTTTAGATAAAGCAAACACTTATTTTACAATAAATAAATATTTAAGGTCAAACGGGTCACTAAACTTTTACATCGTCCTTCTTATTTATTAGGATTATGTAAGTATTTAAATCTTACTTATAATTCAGAAAGTGATTTATTTATAATTAAAAAAAAAAGAGAAAAAAAAGTGATAATGTTGTCAAGCTTTTTGAGGGAGCGTTTATTTATAATCTTTAGTTAGTAAGTAAAAGAATGTGTAACGAAACTTTTCCTAATGATAGAGCATTTTCGAACCATGACAAATTGGAAGTTGAATAATTGATCTTTTTGTATCATGGTTAGGGGAAAAAAATAGTTGAGAACGTTTTTTTGATTATTATTATTATAAAGTGAACTCAATTTTGAATGGACAGTAGGTGGAAAGAGGGAGTGAAAAAAAAAGACATGAAGATATGCACTATTAAAAACATAGTTGGAATACTTATCGACACACTTTTTCATTTCTTATATGTGAAGCAAAAGCACATGAAATTTCATAAAGAGTTCCATAGCTCACTAATAATTTGAGATGATTGACTGATCAATTTACATTCAAGCTATAAAATTATTGATATAACTAATAAATTCAATTTATGATGTTGAAAGTTTATTACAAAAGAATTTAATGTGTATATCGAAGAAAATTTTATTTAGAGAATTTTTTTATTTTTGTAGCACCACGTTGGTGACAGTTTTTCACATTATTTAAAAGTACCTTACTCATTGAATAGAACGACACTTTTGTTGTTCTAATCCATATTATGAAAGAATATTGTTTTTTATAGCTTTATCTTCCAAAAGTTTTATTCTCCTATGTGTGTGTATTTGTGCAGCTTCTCTCCTATTCGTGTTTGTACTGGCTTACCATTATTAACTTTGTCGCACAGACGGAGAGCTAGTAATTTGCGTGTGAGTTTAGTTAAGTCTAATAAATTTATGAAAAAATTATATGAATAAGTAAATATATACTAGTTAATTAGTTATTATAGTTATAATTTAAATTAGTTACGGCTCTTAACATAATTTTAGTTTTAATTACATCATTTCTCTTCTCTCTCGCATCTATCCTTTTTTATACATATTCAAATACAAATTATCAAATATAAATCATACATATACATATACAATTATAGGACAGATATACAAATACAATTAGACTCTCTCCACTCTCTACCATATCTGCTTTCTTTCCAAATTTCGTTCGCCAAATATAAAAATACATATATATATATACTTACATATGTATTCTCACATATATACATATATAGCTCGTATCTCTCCATCTCAGTCCTCTCCCACTCACCTCTGTCTTCCCTCTCCAAATCTCGCTCGCAAGGTATACAAATAAATATGTATATCAGTTACATATATACAATTATTTGATAAATTTACATATACGATTCGACAGATATACATATATAACTCGTCTCTCTCCTTTCTCTGCCCTCTCTCGCTCATCTCTCTCTTCCATCTAACATGTAGCTACGAATTGTAATTAACAAACTATAACTATGGACCATACTTAAGTTTTTTTTTTTTGAATGACTATAAAAAAAATCCCTAAATTGATATTAATAAATTCATGAAAAATGTATAAAATATTAAATTTAGAACCTAGTTATTACCGCTTAAAAGAGTCACCCTAAAATTCAAAAGGGATGCTAATTCCGTCATTGTGACAACATATTCATCATAAAAACAGATATTTTTTTGAAAATTGAAAAGTTTTTTACTTATCTTATCCTTGATTTTTGTAATGTGATTATTTGAAAGGAGATCAACTCATAATCAATAATATATTAAATTATATGTGACAATAAAAACATGTGGGCATTTGGTCTAGTGGTATGATTCTCGCTTTGGGTGCGAGAGGTCCCGAGTTCGATTCTCGGAATGCCCCAGTTTATTGAATCAATACTTTCTTCTTTCATTTTTTTTAATTTAAAAATGTTCAACCTATTTACAAAGATATACATGTCTACGTATTTTCTACCCTCGTGTTAAGTATATAAGTTGTGTGTACTAATCCTTTACTAGTTTTATAATTATATTTGTTTATTACAATTATTGACTTCCTTAACAATTCTGGCTCCGCTATGAAATATATATATATATATATATATATATATATATATATATATATATATATATATATATATATATATATATATATATATTCAACCTATTTAAGAAAGTGACATGAAGAAATGTGTGTGAACGGCATGTTTCTCGTGGGATAATTGCCTTTATTTTTTTAGCTTTTCCTACGTTTTCAAGTAACATATTATTACTAGTAAGAAAAAAATAAAAACAAAATTGGGCCCATCAATTATATTAATTTAATCTTAATTTATTTTTGTAAAAACAAAAACAAAACTCCCAAGAAACGGCGGTAGTTGACGGAATCCGCCGTTCACAGCCGCAACCATAATTAATTTAATTTTTTTTTAGGTCTTTCCGTCTTTTACTATTTTAACCCAAGGTCCCAACCTGTGGCTTTTTAAAAATATAATTTTGATTAATTTATATACCATGCATGAGAAGAAAAAGTATATAAAAAGTCAACAAAGTTTGTTACAACTTGCAAGAGCTCAAGTGGGATTATTTTAAAAAGCCACAGATTTTGATAGAAACAAACAAAATTAGATGCATCACAATCTTTTGTTTAAAAATATTAGAAGTAGCTTCGCAAAGCAATGGTTCTAGTTCTTGTTCATGAGTTAGTCCGATATAATTGAGCGGCATCACATTATAACAAAAATATTTTTAGCGACAATAAGTAGATGTATTAATAAAAGTGTTATAGTCTTTATTCATATTAGTTAAGTGTCATTAGATTTAATGTTGCTAAAGTATTTAGGGACATATACAAAGATGCTATTGCTGTTAAAAATATATATTTAGCGACAACTAAACTATTGCCGTTAATTAATTATTACTAAAAATCATTTTAATGTAATATCAATACGTATCATATGAATGATAAATATTTTTTCAATTATAATACAAAATAAAGATTTCAGACTTAAGTATGAACAATTTTGTTTAGTGGCATTTTACTTTATAATATAAAAAAAATTCCGACCCACAACGACCAATAAAAGAAGGGGTAAGGTTAAATACTTAACTCAATATTGGATTGTAGGTTTGACCATTTAATTAAATAGGAGAATACAACGAAGCAATAAAGAAAAATGGATGTGAAATACCTACGTGTTTGACTTGGTCAGACTTGGCTTCTAGTGGTGGTAGTTAGGTCACTACATATTTTACTACAACTAGTTACCCCTAGTAAATCCAATAAATTGAATTATAAAAACTTTGAAAAATTGTAATATAAATATTATTAATTGTTATGTGTTAAACTGCTTAGACATTCTGAAATTAAAAAAAAAAAGAGAGTTGCCAAAGAATTTGATGAATGGTAAAAATTTCTTCTATCCTTGAGCCATGACGATAGAGTTAGAGCGCGATTTTAGCATGTATTTCTTAGCACAAATTCAAATTACATAGTCAAGTTCAGATACAAGTATGAAACACCGAGTGGTTAACCACCGAAAAAGAAGGAGGACACATTGAGCTCAATAGGTTGAATTTGTATTCAACGTTTACTAATAGAATATTATAAAGTAATATCTATCTCACACAATAATTGGTCTTATGGATAGATATAGTTAATATAAGACTAAGGTCTGAAATAATACACGATCACATTTTTACTAATTTTACAGATAAATATTTAAGCACACATTGTTTCTGAATTTACATCCAAAATTTTAAAACTAATACGATTTTAATTTTATCTAGCCTGGTCCATTATATGCTAGACAAAATTAGTTCTACACGAATTTTGCAAGACACTTGTCATCACCATAACTTCTTTATGAAATATATGATGAGAATATTGGAGTTAGAGGAAGTTTTATCTACTTCTGATAATTACACCAAATTATATAAATTTATCATAGTTAAGTAAGTGCAAATATCATACTCACGCGGTTCATTTTTGACTTGACACAGCTATTAAGAAAAATAATAATAGACAGTTTGATATAATGAGTTAATTAATTTTATCTTTTTAAAAATTGATTAATTAAAATAGACAAGAAAAAAAAAATTGATCAAGTAAAAGCGACAGAGGGAGTAATATATACTATCAATTATCTAAAAAAATTCTTTTGTTATATTTATTAATTTAGTATAAACACCGAACATATACCAATTTATTTTTGGAAATGGTCCCACACATGAGGTAATTGGAGGACTAATTTGGGACCAAAAAAAAATGGGCCATGAGTTTGCAAGATTAGAATTGGATGTTGAATTTTTTTAGCAAATTGTTAAATTTGACAGCTCTAAAGGACTAAAAATCTTATCATCTTGCCTTCACATAATTCCATATATCAATATTTATTTGGAGGTAAAGTGGATATTGACATTTATAGGGGTTTAGAGTAAAGTAGGTTTGGTATGTTTTTTGTATTTTTTCTTGAGAATGGGCCATCTGGCTGTAATATTGTCCAATTATTCTCTTTTAAGAGGGCCCAATTTAGTTTTGGGCCCACAATAATGACCCGTTTCGTTTTCATTTCACAAAGTTGGACGGGTATTCAACTACCAACAAATAGCGTCGGTCCATTATTTTTCGAATGATTTTGCATTTGGAATGATGGGCACCGCCCCTTCAATTGACTCCTACGTTTTTTTCTTTTTATAGACCTTCCGTTCAAGAAAAATAAAATAATAAAGCTAGAATAATAGAAAAGTTACTTAAATACATCTCTTATTTTTACCATAATCTCTAAACTTCCTCGGATACATCTCTTTCCTCTTTGTTACATCCCTTCCCTCATGCGTCATGGATACATGCATTCCCCTTCTGATACATTCCTCCTCGATGTATTCGGATGTCATATCCCTCTTTTGATACTTTTCCTATGTATCCGGAAGGAAAAACTTACCTGCACCGAGTGTTTACATCAAGCCAATGCGAAATGCATTATTACGTGATTTAATAAAGTAAATAAACTATAAATTTAAACAATGACATGCATGTATTGATTTGGTGTAAACAACCAGTGCGGTTAAATTTTACCTTATCCGGAAGTCTAGTGATGCATCCGAATTCCATAAATTTTAAGAAATTCTTATAATTTCATAAATAGTAGGAAAACACTGTCATTAGCTCTCAACACTATATGACTTATGTAGATATATTTATAGTATTGTCAAGAGAAGTGGGAGCAAAAAAGGTGATCTAACTAAAACCATGCTCTCCCTTTGAAAATAGAGAAATCGTTCAATTATCTCTCCCCTAATTCTAGATATACGTTTGAGTCTTTAGTGCGCTGTGACTAACCTTTGGGCATATTTAGACTAATAACCAGATCATCAAATGCTTGATGAATGGGCTTTTTAGCCTATGGGATTCTAGAAGACAAAGTTGAGTTGGCTATTTTTTAAATTTTGCAAACTGAACTTGCTATTTTTTAAATTTTATCCCCATTTAAAGAAAGTTTTGCAAATATAGTCCTTAGTGAACTACTCTTTTGGAACAATATTGTACTCAAGTCTACTTTTCGCTCATGCATTACTCAATCTTACAAAAAATTATATTAGACGATATAACTTACAAAATTTAAGACATGATTAAGTATTTTCTCAAAAAAAATAATAACCAGATTCTTCCAAAGGGATTGTTAGACTATAGTCTAAAGGGTCCATCAATTGTAAGACAAGTAAATAAGATGTTTGCTAAACAACTATATGAAAAAGGAATAACGGGCAAATTTATTAAGAAAATGTTTCTTTAATCACTTTTAGTGATTGTTCTTGAAGATTACAAATACGTGAACAAATTAGAGTAAATATGTAATGAAGTTAAAATAGTCAAAAGACTCTCCTAATTAAAGTAATATTTTCTTAAGAGACGTGTAAAAGAAAAACACGACAGATAAATCTGACATTATTCATTTCGAAAGGGGACAAATGCAATGAATCCATTCTAGTATAACCTTAATTCACCCCCTACATGATTGAAAGGATATTCGTTGATCTTTTCCCCCCTCTATATTTAGCTATCACCAATTTTTAAGCTATGCATTTCATTAAAACCAATGGAAGTGATGAGATTAAGTGCACTAACATAAAAAGGAAGTAAAATAATGTCACAATAATAACATTGTATACATAAACATATGCATATTCCAAATCCTTCTAAATTTTTTTTTACAATTGTATTATATTTCTTTGTTTATTTACAATTTCACCTTCATTACAACATGTTGAAGCACAAAAGTGATGAAATAATTTTGATCTTAACATTTCTTTTACTTGCCTCAAACTTATTTTGGTTAATGAGTCCAAAGAGTGTTACAAAATGTAATAGTAACAAGAAAAATATTCAAATATTCCTATTAGCAGGGCAAAGCAACATGTCAGGGCGCGGTGGAATCAGTAGAAAAGTTGTTGGAGGAAATGTAACCGAAATTTGGGATGGTTTCGTGCCTGAAGAATGTAAACCAAATCATAAAATTATAAGATTTAACGCAGCTCAAAAATGGGAAGAAGCACATGAGCCTCTAAATTATGGGATCGATTGTTTATCGAGTTGTGGACTTGGTCCTGGAATGGCATTTGCTAATGAAATTCTTAGAAAAGACTCAAATTTTGGAGTGATTGGTTTGGTACCTTGTGCTAGAGGAGGTACTGGTTTGTATCGATGGAATCGTGGATCTTATGCTTATGATGATTTAATTAAAAGAGCAAAAGTAGCTTTAAAAGATGGAGGAATTATTAGGGGGTTACTATGGTATCATGGTGAGGGTGATATAAGAACAGATAATGGATCAAGTTCATACAAGATCAAATTTGAGAAATTTGTTAATGATTTGCGTAGTGATTTGAATTCTCCTAATCTCCCAATTTTGCTGGTAAACATCTTTCTTATTTTAACTTTTTGATGATATTATGTTTGATCTATGATTTGTGAGTTTTATAGTTTTTTGTTTGGTAATATTGGGGGATCATGAAGGATTTGTGTTAACAAAATTCACTTTGATAATACAAGTAATATGTTCATAATCTATTATGTAATTCCATCCTAAAACCTGTAAACTTAAAACTGTAAACTTAAAATTCTGAATTCATCTTTTTGAATATTACTTGATTATAAACCATTAGCTTTGGTGGTGATTTGTTGTATGATATTTTGTGTTTTAACTCAATCTATAAAATTTGTCGATCATTCGGAAGTTCACCTTAGTATAGACTCTCTCTTTAATGCAAATATATGACTTAAGGATTTAAGTTATATACACTTGACGTGTATCTTGCTCCCATTTATGTAGTTTGTTACTTTATGAATAATTTATTTATGCGTTAATAATTCTTCTAACATCAATATATAGATATTAAACTCGTTTGATTTTTTAAATTTGTATGACAGGCCATTCTACCATACCCAAAAAAACCATTTGAAGGGCCATATATAGAAGTGGTGAGAGCAGCTCAATTGGGAATTAACATTTCAAATGTGATAAAATTTGATGCTGAGGGACTAGAAATTGGTTCAGATGGAATTCATCTAACTACACCAGCACAAATTCAACTTGGTCATATGTTTGCTAATGCTTTGTTTAGCCTAAGCAATTTTACAACTTTTAGTTTCCACAAGTTTTTCCCTTTTAATATATTCTCTTAGATTTTTCTGTTGATTTTTGTATAACTAGGTTTTAAATGAACTTTCATATCATTTTCATATGTAAAATAAAAAATGTGTTTGTTTTAAATTTTGATTTCTTATTGATGGATTGATAGTCACATTCATTTGTCATAGAGAGAAATCAAACTACCAATGATATGTACTCATATTTAAATTCTGAATCTACTGATATTATATTAATCTAGAGAATAATGTCAATGATATATATCAATAAACGTAAATGTTTTATTTGAAAGAAAGAAAATCCGCCTTCTCTTTTCTTCAATTGAGAAATTTTATATGTAAGAATTAATATTTCTCAAACTTTTGATATAATCAATTATTTGAAGAAAATTTAGTGTAGAAAGCATTTTCCCACAAAACTATACAAATCTACTCAAAATTATACAAATGGACTTGCGATAATCTCCTCATGCGCACAAAATTATTGAAGTATTTCTATTATTGATATTTATACACGTCAGCAACTAGTTAGTTAGGAATTTCAATTAGTTAGTTACAGCTGTATATTGTTAATCTGTTAGAATCAGTTTCTTCAATTGTATATAAAGTTACTTGTTCATTGTAATCAATACACTTTGTATTCTATCAAATAATATCAGAGAAGCTTTCTCCTCTTAATTCTCTCTAGGTTTCCTTAAGCTCCATCAATGGAGATTTAGTAGTATCCACCTTTTAGGTGTACTCTGTTCTTCTATTTTACAATCTCGACATGGTATCAGAGCAGGTGTAGATCATCATTGTTCTTCTCGTCGTCAGGTTTCAGTTCATTGCTTCCCATTTCTTATCGATCTCTTCAGTTTTCTGTTATCATTTCTGTGAATCGAATTCATCATCTTATCGATCTCTTCAGTATTCTGTTATCGTCTCTGTGAATCGAATTCATCATGGTCAAAATCACAGGCCAGGCTTCTCCTCTTAATTCTCTCTAGGTTTCCTTAAGCTCCATCAATGGAGATTTAGTAGTATCCACCTTTTAGGTGTACTCTGTTCTTCTATTTTACAATCTCGACATCTATGGCAATTTTCTATTTCTAAGTCAAATAGTTGCTTGGTCTCTCTCAATTCAGTAGGAAAGATAAAAACTGAATATGAATGATAATTTCTAGACGTAATTAAAAATGATACTCTTAAAGATGATTAGGAAAAAGATTTTTGAGATATTCATGTCAATAAGGCCATAATTAGATATGTCAATTGAGTCGCTCGCCTCTCTCTTCTCTCACCCAACTCTCACCCTCGCTTATGTATTTGTATATCAAAATGTATATATTTGATGTCAAAGATACATGTATCTAATATTTTTGATACGTATAATCGACTTGAAATCTGAAGGAGAGGTGTATTTGACTTGAGATCTTGTAAGACATTATTAATTAGAGAGACAATATGTACTTATTTCAAACTATAGACTACATTAGTAATTTATAATAGAAATGTTTGTGTAATTAAATAACATCTTCAAAAAAGATTGAACATTATCTAACATACTATACTAGTTATGGTTTTCATGAAGCTCTCTAAAAGAGCATAAAACGTTGTAGTAACTCATTTTTAATCGATCATTCTCAAGGAATTGAGATGTTGATATTTAAAATTATGTCCTATTTATAACAAAGGTTTAGTACTTATAGTTCAGAGTCATCACGTCCAAAATAAAATGATTAAAATTGATACATAGAGAAAACTTCAGTACAAATAGATCTCTAGAATGGAAAAAGACTCAAAATTACCTCCTGAACTATCGAAAATAGCTCAGATTTACCCTTAAACTATATTTCATCTCAAAACTACCCTCCACGTCAAAGTATTGGATCATAATTATCCTTCTAGTTAACAAAAGTATGTTAAGTGGCACGTGGACACTGGAGACCACACCAAACATTTCTCACTTCCACGTAGAATTATAAGATCCCTAATATTTAATTTTACCCTCATTTCTTTTAAGATACGATTTCACTTATTTCCCTTAATTTTTCACTCATTTCTCCATTTTCCTTAGAAGAAATGATTTCAGAGAATTCTTCTTTTGTGGCTGGATTTTCCTTAGAAACGATTTATCCCGGCCCCTTTTCCTTCATTTCGTAAGAAACGATTTCACAGATTTTTTCATTTTGTGGCTGGATTTTGAAGTTGACATAGATTTCGAAACAATGTCGAAATCTTCATTTGAAAAATCGTATGCTTGTGGTCTCAATTTGTCCGATCTTCTTGAGAAAATTATTCCATTTCTTGATATTAAATCTTGATCTTATTTATAAGAGGTTTGATATTGAATAATATGATGCCTGCAGAGTCACAAAATGAAGAAATTTGTGAAATCGTTTCTTAATAAATGAGGAAATAAATGAGGAAAAAGGGGTGGGGTGAAATCGTTTCTAAAGAAAACGGGGAAATGAGGAGAAGTAGATGAAATCGTATCTTAAAAGAAATAAGGGGAAAATAGATATTAGTGATCTTATTAGTCTATGTGAAGTGAGAAATGTTTGGCACTTATGTGCTTTATTAACTAGAAGGTAAGTGTGATCCAATAATTTGACGGGAAGAAGATGCTTTATTAATGAACTTAAACGAGTATTAAATAGAATTATAGAGAGAATAAAAAGACTCCTAAACAAACACTAATAACGGAATATAAATAAATAATGATTGCTGCAGTATCCTAACGAAACTGAACTTACATTTTTGAACCTTTTTCGTTTCTAGAGTATTGATATGGAGAGAAAGACCATCAAGATGTCAAACCAGCGATGAGATTGTTTTATTTCTTTGTATGCTACCGGAGCATGCTTTTTAGCACTGTGTGGGAAAGAAGATTAGATTTAGCAATAAACACTTTTTTTTTTTTTGGTCTAACTTGGACTAATCAATTAATTCAAAACTAAAGTAAGAAAAACAGTATAGGCTATTCCTTCTACATATTTTTGTAGGTAGTTTCGTAGTTGTTCTTATGAGTTTGTGGAATCTTATTGAATATTTGACGATACATTTTATATCTTGCTAAAAAGAATCGATCCTTATTTATCAACAACACATTGACGATTAACATCCATCAAACACCACCATGAACTCGACTTTTTTCTTGGAAAACACTAGGGGTGAAGCCTAACCCCACATTAATGGCTCACAACCATATTTAAAGTAAATAATTTAAAAAATCAAATATATACATTTTTTTTATCAACGTTTTAAAAATCTTTATTTAATCTCCTCATGTTCAATAGTTTTATATTCTAGAAGATAATAAATGCAATGAATCCATCCTAACATTATTTTTATTATTTCCTTGGATGTGATTATAAAAATTTCGTTAGCTCTTTTTCTATCTTTTATCTTTTTAAAGAAAGTATTCTGTCTATGCATTTCATTCACTCATTATTGAAGGAAGTGTTGAGATTAAATGTACTCACTAAAATGAAATTAAAAAAAGGAAGTAAAATAATATAAGAATTGCATTATACATAGAACTTGGGTATAATTACATTAATCCTCTTAAACAAAGCAAAATAGAAAATGAAAGCTACTTTCTCATCAATAATATAAAACTAAAAAAAACAACCGTTTCTTTGCGTTATTTCAAGTTTACCTCCAAAGTGAGTCACCAACAATATGTTGAAGCACAAAAATGATGAAATTATTTTGATCTTAACATTTCTTTTACTTGTCTCAAACTTATGTTGGTTAATGAGTCCAAAAAGAGTGAAGGAATGTAACACTACAAATAGTGTCAAGAAAAAAGTACAAGTTTTCCTATTAGCAGGACAAAGCAACATGGCAGGACGTGGCGGAGTCATAAAAAAAGTTATTGGAGGAAATGTTACTAAAGTTTGGAATCGAATCGTGCCGGAAGAATGTAAACCAAATCATAAAATTATACGATTAAACGTAGGTCAAAAATGGGAAGAAGCACACGAGCCTCTAAATTATGGGATCGATTGTTTAACGAGTTGTGGACTTGGTTCTGGAATGGCATTTGCTAATGAAATTCTTAAAAAAGACTCAAATTTTGGTGTAATTGGTTTAGTACCTTGTGCTAGAGGAGGAACTAGTTTGGATAAATGGAGAATTGGACTCATCCTTATGATGAATTGGTTAAAAGAGCAAAAATTGCTGAAAAAAGTGGAATTATTAGGGGGTTATTATGGTATCATGGTGAAAGTGATGTAAAAGGAGGGAATGGATATAAAGATTATAAGATTAATTTGGAGAAATTTATTCATGATTTGCGTAGTGATTTGAATTCATCTAATCTTCCCATTTTCCAGGTAATTAATTAACATAATTTGTGATGTGATCATTTGGATTCTATTGAAACTCATGTTTTTGGAGTTTGTGAAATATTTCTATCTTATTTTTAACACGTATCTTTAAGTGATGATTGTTAAATAGACCAAATAGAATAGGCCAAACTCAAAAGTCTAGTTGATCATGTGATAGAGCTACTAGTTTGTTAGCATTTTCATTATAAATCTACGGTTACGTACTCTGATCATGTTGAATTGTATGATTATTTATTAATATATTCGTATTCACTTTATTTTTTAATTTTATGTCAGGTTATCCTACCCTATCCTAAAAAACCATTTAAAGGGCCATATATAGAAGAAGTAAGAGCAGCTCAATTGGCAATCAACATCTCAAATGTTATTAAGATTGATGCTAAGGGACTTGAAATAGGTTCAGATGGCATTCATCTAACAACATCAGCACAAGTTCAACTTGGTCATATGTTTGCTCATGCTTTTTTGAGCCTAAACATTTTAAATCGTCGAATACTTTTAATTTCTTTAATATTTTCCCTTCTAATATATTTTCTTAGAACTTTTTACCAATTCTTTGTATTATTCTTTTACAAAACGAACTTTGTTACCACAATGTTATATCTACCAAACTTTTTGCTATATTCCAAGTTTTGAATAGGAAGGCCTCGTTCTATTCCTTTTACTTGGCCCAATATGAATGGCAATATCCATGTTATATTCTTGGTATGAGCATCGAGTATCGAAATAAAGGCAATAGCTTAATTAAATCAATAATAATAATAATATATTCAGTATTATTTCGTAATTTTAACCAAAATTTTTTAAATAAACAAACATTGTAAAAAGATTATTGATTGATGCAAAACCTAATCCCATGTCCAAATACAATTTCCAATTTAAAGTTGGACCTCCAATTCCCCAAACGCCTAACAAATTGACTTCAACTACACAATTTGTGTTGTAAAGGATGACAATGTGCCAAGTTGATTCATACGTGTCAAATTTTCATAATATGATATTAATTCAACCAATTGTACCTAGCCATTACACATCTTTAACATATAAACGTGTCCTTGTCTTATACCATTATATTTTTGTTTATCCATTTGATCTCATCAAATCATAAACCTACCTATATTTATACAACATTCAAACACCTTAAGCAATAACTCATTGAAAAAAAACATGGACACTTCAAAGGTTACAAAATCACTCACAAACTCTGTTTTTTATCATAATTTCTAGTGTGTGTTTTATTAATTTGATGTTGCTGTTGTTTGTTACAGGGGACAGAAGAGACATATAAGGTGGATACTACAAATTACAAGAAATCAGCTGGACATGAAGATGAAGAACCACAAAAAGAAGATGTGAAAATTACACATGTTCCTCTAACCTATCAGAAACGTGAAACTGGTGATTCTTTGGCTGCTAAAATTGCTGAAAAAATTGAAACTGCTAAGGAAACTATTGCAGGCGCCGGTGGCAGAGGCACTGACGAGCACAACCAAAAAAATTGAGATAAATCATTTCCCCTGTTTTTTGTTGTATTTTGTATTTATAGTGTAATACAACTTTTTGTATTTATAGTGTAATATAACTTGAATAAGGTTATTGTAATGGTAAAATGTTTGCTTTAATAAAGATGTCTAGCATAATGAAAGATGAACAACCAAAAATCGTTAGAGTTCATTACTTTATGAAGCCCAATACACAATTAAACTTAAAACATTGGTACTAGTAATTATTTATGAAGCATGGCTAAATGAAAATTAAAGCCTAATAAACTCAGTCTCTCTAATCTGTATTACCAAATACCAACATCCATAAATCCATTTTCAGTAGCACATCCTCTAAACATTCCATTACAATTAAACCCATAAGCAACTTCCCCTTTATTAGACACAGCAATTAGCCCAGCAAATCCTTTATCCAATCTCTTCTTAATCACAAAGTTTACTGCGTCTTGAAGCCCCAATTCCTTGTATTCCATAACTGCTGCCACGTCACGTGCTAGGGTTCCACGTATGATTGCTTCTCCTTCACCTGTACATGACACCCCACAAAGCTCACCGGCGTAGGTCCCAGCACCAATCACCGGTGAATCACCGATCCTACCGGTCATTTTGTTCATTAAACCACCGGTGGATGTACCGGCGGCGCACCTACCTTGGCCGTCTACCACCACACATCCGACAGTCTCCGGCGCATAAATATTAATCGGTAATCCGTTCATGTGAATTGGGCTTTCAACGGATGCCGCACACGAATCCAATCCAGTTACTGGAATTCTGTAATCAAACTGAAATAAATCATAAAAATTGTCAATTACTTGATCTTACGAATTCAATTATAGATACACAAATGTTATGACATGTTTAACGTACCAAAATGGTATTAGCCTCTTTGGCTAGCTTCAGCATTCCAACATTGTCCTCAGTGATGAAATATTCATTGTCTACCATTTCCACACCCTGATAATAAAAATTAATTTATTATTAGATTATTGTTAGGATTTAACAATTGCGATGATTGATTTTTTTTTTTTTTTTTTAAATCTGGTAATTTTTTACCTGTTGTTTGGCGAATTCTTCGGCGCCGGAGAAACCGAGGTAAGAATGAGGGGATTTATCCATGACAAGGCGAGCGAGAGATATTGGGTTTTTCACGGTGGAGATACCAGAAACGGCGCCGCATCGTCTACCGTCGCCGTCCATAATGCTCGCCTCCATTTCCACTGTTCCATTTGCAGTTAATGCAGATCCACGACCCGAATTGAATAGAGGATCACTTTCAAGTTCTCTCACCTGTACCACCAGAATCAAAAACCGTCAATTCAAAGAAAAAAAACACATGCAAAAAAAACATGGATTCACACAAAATGTAGATCTGAGATTGATTTTTTTTTTTTTTACGAATCGAAGCGATAAAAGGGCTGAATGTGAGTGGATAAAAGATACGTACAACGAGTTCAACTACATCAATGGCAGGTCGAGAAGAGCGAAGAGCGGAGATTCCAATGTTAAGGCAACGAGTAAGGAGTTGTTTAGCTTGTTGTTGACGTTCATCTGGGAGATTTGGGTCCACACCAGCGCCACCGTGCACCGCTATAGCCCAACCACCCATATTTCTACAACACTAAACTCCTTTTTTTGCTCTCCCTCTTTTCTCTCTCTAATTTGTTAATTGTTTTGATGCTTGTAAAATTGTGTTTTGGCTTCTTTATATAGAGAGAAAGACGCACTTGGGTACTAATTGTTCTTTTTTTTTTTAATTATTATCCATTTCTTAGTTTATATTTTAAAAAATTAACCAATCTGAAAAAAAAAATATTAAATAATAATTTAAATTTAAAATATTAATTTCATATTTATTTGATATTTGATAAATATGTCTATTTAAAATTTAAATTATGATAAGTAAAAATGAACGGATAGAAAATTATGTATTTTTTTTTTTTAATTGTTGTTGACGGAATTGAGCTGTTACTCTCAACCAAAATTTTGTGAAATTAATTTTTAGTATCGACAAATCACCACTAGTCTCTCTGACGTCACGTGTATTTTATTTCACGAGAATCTTTCTGGAATTTAAATTTTAAAAGTTTTTTTTTTCTTTTGTCACGTGCATTTCCTAGTTACTTGGAGGTAACATTACGTGACATATAAAAAAGGGAAAATTGTAAAGGTATTCTGACTAGGACTCTTTTCTTTAAAAAAAATTGTAATTTACTTTGAAAAGATCTATTTATGTAACTGATAATTTAATTCGATTGTGTTTGTATTTTCTTCTCATTTTATTTTTATTTTATTATTTAATAAATATATTTCATCTTATTTTTTCATAGTAGTTGTATCATGTATTCTATTTTTCTTATAGGTTTATATCATTGAAATTATATATGTCTGACATTATGTAACAATAAGAATAATATAAAGTATTCAAACATTACATTTCATAACACAATATAGTATGATATAATGAAATACGAAATAGTTATTCCTCAAATTGTTGTGGGGGGGGGGGTATGTTAGGGGTAGGATGTGACTCAAGTACACGTTGCAATATTATTTATGTTTTTTTTTTCTTTTTCTTTACATGTATTTATACTTAAAAAATACGTTTCTATTTGCTATAGTTTTGTGTACATTGTATTCAGCAACTAAGTGAAGCGAATATAAAGAAATATTATATGGTAATGTACAACTATTGTACAAATTATTTACGAAAATATCTACTTAAAAAATTGTTGTATGACAGAAATACTATTGTTTATTTAAAGGAATCTACTATATAATAAAAAATCTTATTGGAATGAGAGGATCTAGTTGTATTTATTTTGATACCTCATGGATTCTCTAATTAAGATATTATTAAATAAAGTTATCAACAGTTTTGATTCCTAGGATTGATTGGCTATAAGTAGTATTTTAACTTTTTGAGTCTCGAGATATGAAAATACAATGTATTTTATATTCTGTTAAAGTACAGTGTAAGATAAAAATACAATATCAAGACTGCTACTTTAAAAACACAAAATAAAGAAGTAGTATATCCTTTCTATTTTGTCTTTAGCAATAATTATTTTTAAAGTAATAAACATTGATTAATTAATATTAAAAAATCTTAAGTGAAAAGAATATATATATAATATTGTGATTGTTTTGATTGATTCTCTTTTTATCAAGACATAATCCTTATTGAAGAGATATTAACATTTTAAATAATCAAAGCTAAAAAATACAAATAAATATAATTTCTAAAGAGGTGTGTGAATAAAAAATGTGACATATAAAATGATTCAAAAAAAGAATAATATTGATATACTTGTTGTCAATTTGTACAAAATCAGAATGAAAATTACAACTAATATTAATTGGGCTCTAATTTAAGGTTCAAAATGAGAAGGAAGTAAGAACCAATTGAGTGTAATTTTACCAACCCATTTTGTTATGTTTTTTTCTTGCACCAAATTAGCCTCCCTCAATTGATTAAAACAATAAAATGCAACCAGTGAAGGTGGTCAATATTGGACATATTAAATTTGATTACTTTTGCAAATTCAAAGTAGGGTTTCTTTCTCTTAAAGTTGGTCTTGCAGCCACGAAATTAAAATAAGAAAAAGAGGGCGGCGCCTCATGTAAAAGCTGGAATCCAAACATCTATATTACTAAGACAATTACTCCTCCGTTTCCCCGTGACATTTTTTGGATTACAAGATTAAAATAAATTTATTTTAATTATAAATTTTTTATATATTTTTTAAATATTTTAAATTATCAATTATAGTGATTTATAATATTTTTTACATAATTTATAAATATATAAATTTCTTTTCTAAAATTTTAAAAATTCCATGCATAAATTGTCTAAACAGTTTGACGCCAAAAAAATAAAAAGTTCCACTATTTATCTCTTCTTTTAACACCTCACTAATTAATATACTACTTATTATTTTAAAACTATATATTAATTTGAATTAATCAAATCCAATAGAGACTTGATAAGGACGATTATTGGCTAAAGTTTCTTGGCTTGAAGAGTAAGCTCCAAATCAGAAGGCAAATTAATTAGATAGCTTGGAATTAATTAGTCTTTCGTCATATATTTCAGTTACAAATAATATCCAATTAAAATTGAGATAGATGGCACGTCAGGGACACATCAATAATCCCAATCATACGTAAAAATTGTTCATCCATATCGAAGTCTTAATATAGTCTAGTAATTTTTAAATGCATATATAAAGCCACGCACCATGTAATTAGAGGTGATTTAATAGTTATCCTTCAAAAGTTTTTATCATTATCATCGAATATTATTTTGTCTCATATTAATTGATCATTTATTAAAAATTGTTATTTCATGTTAGTTGATCATTATATTAAAAATCGTTATTTCGTATTAGTTGTGCATTTTATTAAATTAAGAAATTATTAATTAATTTTTAAGAGTAAATTAATAAATTATCTTCTTAATTATTTTTATTTCTCAAACATAATATAAAACGAAAAGTGATTAACTAATATATTGAAAGAATAGTTAGTACATATCCATTGTTTTCCGAGAATTTTGAGGAAAATCTATGTGGGACATTAAATGTAAGGTTTCATTATTTAGTAGTGACGAAGTTGTTAGAAAAAATTGAATTTAATCTTGATTATAGCTAAGAGCCTTAGTAAATTTCGTATAATTCATGATAAATTGATAATATTAGTAATAACAAAAAATATTTAACCAACGTTAACATCACGTCAATAACCATGTTTGTCTATATTTTTATTAATAAATCCATAAAATAAAATAAAAGAAGTAACAAGGGTTGTAAATTATGTTATTTTATTGCACAAGTTAAGCCACTTAATTACACGAATTATACATCCAAATTATGAATACATTTTTTTTTCGCTTCTCCTGATTATTCATCAACAATACTTAAGTTATTTTCCAGATAATTCAATCTTTCCAACAATTTCTCAAAGAATCTTAAAATTATTATTGTTTCATATTTTTTGCATTAAAGATGAAGGAAGCTGATGACTAGAACATGTTAAAGGACATGTCCAATGAAGCTGACCATAAATTTACGGTAGAGTCTGAGTCACGCTAGGATTAAACTACTTATATCAACTAGACTACTACTTATTTACTAGCTAAAGTCAACTAGGATTATATTACAACTAAAGATTAAATTATTTATGATTGCATTATACTACCTCAGTCACGCTAGGATTAAACTACTTATATCAACTAGACTACTACTTATTTACTAGCTAAAGTCAACTAGGATTATATTACGACGAAAGATTAAATTATTTATGATTGCATTATACTACCTTCGTCCGGTATTATTTGTCATGTTTCGCTTTTCGAAAGTCAATTTGACTAATTTTCAAAGTTAAATTAGATCATATTAATTTAATATTTTAAACAAAAAAAATTAGATATTCCAAAACTATATGAAAAGTACTATAAATTATAACTTTTTGCATATTAATATGATGAAAAAAATACATTTTAAAATGTTGGTCAAAGTTTTATAGTTTGACTCTAAAAAATAAATAGAAATTATGACAAACAATATCGGACGAAGAGAGTAATACTTAGTACTAATAGATACTATATTGAAACTCTAAATATAGTTAACTTAATATTCTACGATTTAGACTTAAAGATTTTTACATTTTGATTGTTATGAATAGTAATAGTCATGTTGTGCACTCGTGCTTCATGAACATGGATTCGATTCGTCATCAAAGCTATGGTTGATAAAGTCCAATCAGAAAGTACGTAGAAAGGTGTTTTATTATAATTGAAGTAAAATCAAAATATTTATATGATGCGATTTGTAATGATGACCATATAAGAAGAAAATTATTCAAATGGCTATTGCATGGACATATTTATATAAAGTCTCTTGGAAGGGACATTTTCAAGTTGAATTATAAATAGCATTGCTTATTTTTCTAGCCATGTAATATATAACCCTAATGAAATAAAGTATCTTTTCGTTGGAAATTATTTATTTGTAATCTTTTTAATTCATAATCTAGTCTTTAATTATGTCATTTCCTAAACTTGACAGAAGACAAATTGATTTAATTTAACCAATAGATTTTAGTGACCCCAAATAAATCTACTAAAGTAGAAAAAACACAGGCTATAAAGGTGGAAGATGACGCATATTTGCATTAGTGCAAAGTAGATTCCATCCCCTTCTATTTTTAATTTGTTGGTTCGATTTTAAGAAAGTAAAAAATATATTAAAATATTTTTTAATTTTATTGTCTAAAATATAAAGTTATAGTTTTTCCAACCTCACCGGTATCTTTCAATTTCACGGGAAAAACGTTGATTAACAAATGGACAAAAAAAGTAATGGGACTAAACTGTCAATTACAGCTTTTACAGGGCCGCCAATTTATCATTACATAAAATATGAAGGGTATGTTCCGCCGACATATTTGGAATCTTTAAGATCCACTTGTTTGATGATAGGGACATATGTTTCACTTTTCTAACGTGAGATTCCGTATCTCCTTCAGTTCTGAACGTCAATTTGGTCCTGTTTGTGGGCCAAACATATTTCGTTTTCAAATAATAATAATAATAATAATAAAATAAAATCTGCAAAATAAGATATGTTTTTACCTTACAAGAATGGTAGAATGAATTTTACACCACATGAATTTTAGTTGTTAACATGGGGGTTTTGGGCCCGATCAGATAATATCACACTTTGATTTAAGGAATTTTTGGGCCCGATCGGATAATATGACACTTTCATTTATAGGATTTTTGAATTCGATTGGATTTAATCACACTTCTTTCGATTTATATTATCTAATATTTTAGCATGATCAGACCTCTATATATGTGTCAATCGATCCCAGAAGTTATGTTATTGCATCATATATAGTTATATATATGAAATAAGTTATCGTATTATTTTATAGTTTTAATTTATGATTATATATATGTAGGCCTTTAGATTTTATTACTCTACAAGTTGTGTTCAGTTTTATTGCAAGTGTTATCGTTTATGCATTTGTGCGCATTATATATAATAAATTCTAGTTATATATACTCTTGATGGCATCTCGAATATTTTATAAGCTCTTGTAAGACGCAAGGTGGCTAAGCCTTGTAAGGCACATGAGTTTTCGCGCCTTGCGGCGACCACCCTAATTTAGACAACGTTAATTTGACCGTTACAATGTTGGTCTTTTGGTTCTAAAATTAATTTTGTTGCTCTTTTAAAATTTTCCAACGATTTTTTTCACCTTTTGACTTCGGATTCATAGATAAATGATATCTAGTAAAATAATTATATTTTAAAAGTAGCTAGATGATTTTTATTTTCCCCCTACTATATCTATTATCTGCTTTGGAGCCCAACTAATCAAGTTCTATATAGTTTAGGATTTATTAAGAGAAACACACTTCATTTTAGTAGTTTCCTATTTATATGTTTGAATCCCTAATTCTTGATTAAGATAGAAAAATCATATACATCACACCCTAACCTTTAGTATTGATACATGTATCTATATTTCTCATGTAAACATGAGCACATGTCTAACTTCGATGTACTTTATTGTTCAAATCAAAATATCGAATGGAACAATAGTAATGTGGTTAAATAATAGTACATTATAGATTAGCTTCTGTAATATGTATTAATGATATAAAATTAAATATACAATCAGATCATTTACTACAAGGTAATTACAAAAAAATACATCATAGCGTTGATTAATAACCTAAAACAGATAACAAATAACGTGCAAAATAATTTTTTTTAAAAAGTTAATAAAATAAAAAAATTACGTCTCATATTATATTTATCACAAATTTTTGGATGTTTGAACGAGTTTTTGGCTTCTTTGTTCATGCTAATATTAAGATTATCTCCTGATTATCTTCGTTAAGGAATCTAAAGTTGTTTTAATTTTTTCATTATAATAATTAGATAATAACTTGGAAGAATAATATGATATGGTTAATGGGTAGATTAATGTCATTATCATATTTTTAAGGGCAACTTTCACATATAGCAAATAAAAAGTCATATTTGTATGCTATAGCAAAGTTTGCATAATTACGCTTCATAGCAAACATAGAAACTGTATAATTCGCTATACATATACAGTTGAAGCAAATTGTATAAAACGAATTGTATAAAACGAGAAAGAGAAAGACACTTGGGCAGAAAACTGTATAAAAACGAAGTGTATAAAACGAATTGTATGATTATAAGTGTATAGAACGATTATATACAATTTGAATTTGTATCAAATGAGAGAGAGAGAAAGACAAAAGAGACTTGGCAGGGAATATACAATTAAATCGAATTGTATAAAACGAGAAAGAGAGAAATTAGATACAATTTGAAAATTGTATAAAACGAGAAAGAGAGAAAGGCAAAAGAAATTGGGCAGGGGAGTATTTTTATTGTATAATTATAAGTGTATAGGACGAAAATATATGTACTTGCATGTGTATATACAATTTTCTCACGCTTTATACAAACAGAAACGCAACTTATACAATTCGCTTCTGTTTGTATAAGTGAGAAAGGCAAGGGTGGCGAGCGAGATTTGGGAGAGGGGAGAGAGGGGAACAAAAATATATTTATTTATACAATTTCCTCTACTTTATACAATTAGAAATAATTTTTATACACTTGTGTTTGTATAAAAAGTGAGAAAGCGAGCGAGAGATTGGAGGAGAGTGGCGAGCGAGATATTTGGGAGAGAGGCGCCTGGCAATTTTTTGCAAACGTTTGCTATGGAGCACAATTAAATCAAACCTTAGCTACTCCATTTATTTTAGGTTATTAGTTTGCTATTATATACAATTATCCCTATTTTTAATCTTCCTAAATTAATCTCAATAATTTTTTATTAAAAAAAATTAATATATCATTTTTAATAACCACTAATTTTTTACAATCTTTAAATTAACAAAAACACTTTTGTCTTTCCAAATGAAAATCACTACCTCATTCAAATCATGTGAAAATTAAATGCATCTCAACAATTTCTTACTTTACTTTTAAACTTGTCTTTTGCATAGAATTACAGTTTTGGGGTTGATTTATATATGTAATTATTATTACTTTGATTGCCTCTGTTCTTCATATCAATATTCAAAAGATTTTTTTTCCTTAGTTTTTTTGTATATCGATGTATAATCATTTTATCTTCATATCATTATTTAACAGACTTTTTCCCTTAGTTTTTCCTATATATCAATTTTTAATAATTTTATTTTTGACGTGCTTACTTTGAACTTTTAAGTTCTAAACTATAGGTTATAAATAGGACATATAGCTTTAAATCTTAACGTCTCAATTCCTTCTAAATGATCGTCTCAAAAAGAGTTACTACAATATTTCGTGTTCATTTAGAGAGATTTGTGAAACAACTAACTGGTATAATATGTTAGAAAGTGTTTAGTTTATTTTTTTACAATTTTGGGCTGGACATACATTACTGGCCTTATTGAAATGGTTATTGAAATAAGAGAATGGGCCTATGGACTTGCAGTTTACTTAGCCAAGTCTAGATAAAAAATAAATAAAAAGACACTAAACTTATAAAAGCCCAGTCTAGATAAAAAATAAATTAATTTTTACTAAATTTAAAGACACTTAACTTATTTTATTACATTCTTTAAAATTTTCTACCATTTGAAAAAAATAACAAAAATTCCTATTCTATTCTATTCTTGGATACATCATTTTACGCGTTGTACCGTTCTGATACATCACTTTATGCAATAGATCGTGACGTACGCGATATATACAAAATCAAGGCGTGATGTATTGAGACGTTGAGGGATGTATCCGAAATCGGGTCGTGACGTATTGAAACTTTTTGGAATATATCCGGATTCCACATCATTGAGGAATTTTCCTAATTTAAAAAAAACAACTAGGGATAGAATGTATTTACGTAAAAAATTCCTTTATTATTTTTCATGTTTGTAAGTTCATAACAAATGAATCACATAATCTTAGATTTCAAAATACTGAACATAAATCAATTTGGATAAAAATCCAAGAAAGAGCCTATCTAGTTTGATGTAAAAAAATTTGGTGGTAGTGGAATGAATAGGACCGCTTCACCTATAATTATTCGATTTCTTGATTTCTTTTGTATAACTTAAAATAAATTAATAGTGATGCTCAAATTAATTTTATTGCCAAATCAAAAATAAATGTTGATGAATGTGTGTAACCAATGCACAAATATGTTATTCAATTTGATCGTCTGCCTAAAAAAAAAAAAAAAAAAGTCATGGACTGCATAACAATTCATTATGTGTTATCTCTATTGCGCACATGAAATTATTTCCACGATAGAAAATAAGAAGCTAATTAAATCAGAAAAGAAGCAAGGTTAGAGATATAATGATCGATCACTATCACTTTATATAACCTATTTATGTAATGCACTTCCCTTTTTTCTTTTTCTTTTTTGATTTGAAATTATAGATGATTCATCACTTGACTCCAAACAATCATTATTAATTTGGGTTTTGTGATGGACCTACGACTGAAGACCAAACCCATTTTTGTTTTTGTCCCTTATGGTCTCTCTGCTTAATAATAGAGACAGACACTTGAGGCCTATAAAAAGCCTTAAGCCAAGCTTGAATCTTTGTACTCTTATTGGTTTGAATGGGCAAATGATACTGCTACTGCCACAGTTTTGGACCACTAGCCCATCTCTTAAAATAAAAGTTATTCTTTCCGTTTAAATTAATGTGACACTGTTTAACTGTGCATAAAATTAACAAAATATGAGAAGATTACGTGCTTATTGATAGTTGATATTTTTCTTCACAACGAAGTGTTTAGTGGGACCTAATAAGGGCAAAATGAGGATGATATTATTAAACGATTGTAAAATAAAAAAAATTGATATTCTTTTTTGGATTAATTTTTTAAAAAAAAAGTGTCTCGTAAATTAAAACAAAGAAAATGAAACTTTTAATATCCAATGAAAGTGTAAAATGATTTTTTAGCTTGTCATTTTATAATCATGTCAAATTGTACAATTGAGTTTGGTTCTATTAAGTTGTACAGCTTTGAGACAAGAAACATCGAATAATCACTCATTTGGGTGTGTCTCAAATAAGTCTCATATTTGATTAGTCAAAATATTATTTTTCTTAGAAATTTTTTTAAAAAAAAATAAGTTAGATAAATAACTTTATTAGAGCCCATTTGGATTAGCTTAAAAGTCTATCAAACTTATTTTAAAGTTAATTTTTGACTTCTATAAGTGTTTGACAAATATAAAAAATAAATTAAAATAAGTTATTAAGTGTTTAGCAAGGTTAAAATAACTTAAGACAAGTCTAAATGATTTAAATAAGTTACGAAGTGTTTGACAATGTAAATATAACTTAAAATAAGTTTAAAATGACTTAAAATAATTCCGAAACCAAAGGTAGGTCTCTCCTATTTTTTATTTTTGACTTAAAAGTTAATTCTGTTTGATTTTTTATTTTTTTAAATTTAAAACTATTTTAAAGCCAATCCAAACGGGCTCTTACTCTCCCACCCCAAACTCACCTCCACCCCATCCACTTCATATTCACTCTCATAATGTTATGCCTAAATTATATAGAGAAAGGTCAAAATTACCCCTATATTATTGGATTTGTCAAGATTACCTTAATCCCCTACCATTATTTTCTAGCTTAAAAATTACCCTTATGACTAACGATTATCTTATTAACTTAGTAGAACCTTATAAAACTATATGTCACACTTCTCCGTTGATCCACGTGAAACCTGATATAAAAAAAGACTCAGCTCATCTAATCTATTCAATCCTCTCTAAAAACTAAGAAAAAAAAAGATAATTTCCCTTTAATTATTTAGCTACTACATTTAGTAGATCAGAAGAGTAATTGGTAATACCATTTCTAATTAATTAACCAAAATTTGAATTATGTAATTCTCCTTTTGAATTTTAATTTAGTTTGTTATTAAAAGGTATAGGGCCCATAGAAGATCCAAGTATACCGGACCTTAAAGGGAAGTGGACCACATGGGCCGATAAGACCCACCATTGAATGTTTTATTTGTCAGTTACCTTCAGAAAGAGACCTCAATACCATATAAGCCCAAAAAAGCCCATTGGATTCTCAACTTGTGAGCCTCCAATAATTTTCAACCACACCGAATTAATTACTCCCGCGGTTCGTTTTTACTTGTTCACTTTAAATTTTACATGATTCTTAAAGAATAAGTAATGATTAAAATGAAGGATAATTATATATAATAGCAAATTAATAACCTAAAATAAATAGAGTAGCTAGGGTTTGATTTAATTGTGCTCCATAGCAAACGTTTGCCAAAATTTGCCAGCGAATTATACAATTGCAGCGAATTATACAATTTAGGCCAGTGAATTATACAATTGTATATGTATGGTGATGCCAGCGAATTATACAATTTAGGCCAGAGAATCATACAATTGTATATGTATAGCGAATTATACAGTTATATGTTTGCTATAAAGCGCAATTATGCAAACTTTGCTATAACATACAAATATAAATTTTTTATTTGTTATATGTGAAAGTTGCCCTAAAATGAATATGTTATAACAATGTTCATATTAATTAATGTATAGTCTTGGATTCTGAAAAATAATCTGATGAGTAAGTAATGTTGAAGATAAAATAAGTGTCAGTAAAAGTAAACGAAGAGTAAATTAAAAATTACAAATTAATATATAATATATGTATAATTTATATATATCAGCTAAGAAAAGTAAACGGTGAATTCAGATGTTTGTGTATCCGTTTTGATCTATCATAGATTTATACCATTTAATCGACAATATTATCATCCTATTCAACTTATTTCGTTATATTATATTATATCATATTATTCCCCGACCCAAAAGAAATAGGGACCCCTCAAATATTTTTTTTTTTTTAATTTGCTCAAAAGAAAAAGAAAGTAAAATAGGGTTGAAATTATAGAGGGGGTCCTTTGACAATAATTCGAGTCACGCCTTGAATGTGTATTTCTGGCAAAATAATAAAATGGTAGATTAGCTGAAATGTTTCTTCCAAAAGTCCAGTTCCAATCAAATCTTATTTTTTTCCTGCAGAATATGGGCCCTTTACATAAATTATTGGAAAAATTAGCAAATTAGTCAAAATTAACAATTTAATTAGTAAAAAATTCACTACTTTAAAAATATTAGTTAAAATGTCAAAAATGTCATTATTTTGAAAAAGAATATGTATCCTAATTAAACCCCTATTTTATCTCCTAAAAAATTAATTTATCTACATTTTTATGTATATCCATAGTTCACTTTTTCCAAATTATTTTAATTTTACAAAAATTAAAATCTGCAAATTTTCCCATATCTCTCTCTTCCCATAAGTAAAAAAAATAAAATTCTCTCTCTCCATATTTAAAATTCTCTCTCTCCATATTTTTCTTTTCATATTCCTATTCAACCTTCAAATCCTTCTTCTCTTCAACCCCAATTTTCTTATTATCTTCTACCGAAATATTTTTTTTATCTTCAAAATCTGGATTCACACAAATTTCTCTAATTAAGGTATTTTCATCGTTATCAATTTAGATTTATTTTTTGATTTTATTGCTGTTTAAATCATTGGTGAAAGTAGGATAATTCTCGTTTAGAACTATAAAACACTCTTCAATAAATAATTCTAAGAGACACTATTCATCTTAGTAAAATTGTTTCTAGTGATTTTCCATCATTTAATCTATGTATTACACAAGAAATAACGGATATTGTAAAATCTGATTCTAAAATTAGGGAAGAGAGACGACAAGAACAAAGTCTTTATCAAATTCAGATTGAAAATGTAACTCGTAGGGTACAAGAAAATGACGGAGAAGACAAAATTGTTGATGAAGAGGTATTTAAATATTTTTTACATGTTTAGATTTTTGCATGTTGAGTTGAAGTTAAAGAACAATTTGTTCAACAATGTGTATTGAACTTTTGTTGGATTTGTATTGTATGCTATGAAATTTTTATGTATTTGTATTTATAATTTTTTCTTAGAATTTTGTATCCTTTCTCAATTAATATTCAAATTAGTATGTATGCTATTAATAATTGTATTCATTCAAAATCTCATGTTGTATAGTTATGAATCTTGTATTTGTTCCTAATTGAATCCATCTCAAATGTATACTAACTAGATATGTATATTATTTACATGAAGAACAAAATCCTATTAGTTTTTTTTTATATATATATAGGGAAAAGGGTCAAATATGCCCCTAAACTATTTGAAAAGGTCTAGATATACCCTCCGTTTAAAGTTTGGTTCACTCATGCCCTCGCCGTCCAACTTTTGGTCCAAATATGCCCTTATGGGCGTTAGTTGCCATGTTGGACATATCCAACTCATTTTTCATTTCTTTAAATGCCACATGGAATTGCCATGCCATTTTGACCTTATCACATGATATTTATATGAAATTTGAAAGATATTCGGACTCATAAACACTTAATCCGACCCATAAATCAACTCCTTTTAAATACACTATCCGACCCATTTTTAACAATTTTGTTTTATTTTTATTTTTTCGTAAATTCCAAAAATGAATAATTGATTAATAAAAAATAGGAAAAATATGAAAAAAATATAAAATTAACGTCCAAAAATTCACAAATAAATATAGTAACTATAAATCTAACATTTCAATAATTTTTTTAAATTTTTTATTTTTTCGATAAATCTCAAAAATAAGTAATTGATTAATAAAAAATATAAAAAGTATGAAAAAAAAATATTATTAATGCCAAAAGTTCACAAATAAATATAGTAATCAATTGACATGGCATTAATATTATATTTTTGGCGTTAATATTATATTTTTTTCATACTTTTATACTTTTTATTAATCAATTACTTATTTTTGAGATTTACCGAAAAAATAAAAATTAAAAAAATAATATTGAAATGTTAGATTATAGTTACTATATTTATTTGTGCATTTTTGGCGTTAATTTTATATTTTTTATATTTTTCCTATTTTTTATTAATCAATTATTCATTTTCGAGATTTACCGAAAAAATAAAAATTAAATAAAATTGTTAAAAATGGGTCGGATAGTGTATTTAAAAGGAGTTGATTTATGGGTCGGATTAAGTGTTTATGAGTCCGAATATCTTTCAAATTTCATATAAATATCATGTGATAAGGTCAAAATGACATGGCAATTCCATGTGGCATTTAAAGAAATGAAAAATGAGTTGGATATGTCCAACATGGCAACTAACGCCCATAAGGGCATATTTGGATCAAAAGTTGGACGGCGAGGGCATGAGTGAACCAAACTTTAAACGGAGGGTATATTTAGACCTTTTCAAATAGTTTAGGGGCATATTTGACCCTTTTCCCATATATATAAAAGAAATTCAGAATTTTGTATCCTTTCTCAATTTGTATTTAAAATCGTATGTATACAATTAATATTTGTATTCATTCAAAAATTATGTTGCATAGTTTATGAATTTGACATTTTTTTCTAATTTGTATTTATTTTAAAGGTATGTCAACTAGTTATGTATTTTATTTAAGAATGATTACACCAAATATTCAATTATTTCTTTTCAATTTTATATTTCATTCTCACTTTTTCCATCATACTATTTTTTGTATTTTATATATTATTATAAAAAATTCTTAAAAGAAACTAGAATAAATAGAAATACAAATAAAATACATATTGAAATGAATACGAAATACAAGATTTTTTAAGAAAAAATTAATTACAGAGGGAAAAAAATATGAATATAAATATATTTCTTAAATAACTATATAGATACATTTGGTATGAATACAAACTAATAAAAAACTATAATGAATATAAATAGAATATATTTTGGAATGAATACAATTTTAAAAGGTAAAAATTCTGGAGAAAAAAAAAAGAACAAAGTTTAAGTTTTCTTTGAAAATGTAACTGATGAGAAAATTAAGTGATACTTACCTTTTTTCTGAAATATTCTCTCCCTTGATTTTCTCTCTTTTGTTATTAACTAATTATATTCTTTAAATAAAAACAAATAATAAAAACATAAATAAGATACATAACAAAGTAAAATTTGACATTTCTACTAAATATTGAAAGTTTGCTAATGAGCCCTCTTAAATGTTAAAATATTGACATTTTGAAAAATTTCCCTAAATTATTTGACAAATCATTTTCCATTTTCAAATCTCTTACAATTTTATTTTTTTGTTTTAAAAAATATAGATATTTGGTATGCATAATGTTTGACAAAAGTAGTGTGTAGATGCGTTTAATTTTGACATCTCTTAATCTGAAAATTATAAATGTAATAGGTCAAATACGTGTTTTATGAATATATAATATATGTTGAACTTTTTTGACTTATTTGTATGTTTTCTTTTGAAAATTTTGAAATCATTTTTCGTTTTATGTATTTATTTAGGTAAAGTTTTGACATGAAGAGAGACAAGGATTGAGCAAATGACGTTAGAAAGCAACGTCTGCTGCTTTGTCGAGTTTGAATAAGTGACATCAACTATTAGGTTTTCCAAATTATTACTATATAATATAATATTATTATTTTTTTTGTTATTATTCACCTTTAAACAAATAGGGACGAATTTACTCAGCATTTTTTTTATAAAAAAATGAGGATAGGAGAGGGGATTGGATTAGAAGGTGGAAACTTGAATCATCGTTAATAAGGTGAAAGTTCAGTTTATCAAATAATTAAATTACTAAATTTTTAATAAATCAATTTAATAGCTTATACTATACGAATATTATTGTTAGTATTACATGTTGATTAAAAATTATAATAAAAAATCATAAACTTCAAAATTTATGGAAAGGCCTTGGATATTTTCGGGCTCACAGAAGATTAGGTGAAAATAGGAACCATTTTCAAAAGCCTGTCTCATACTCTATATCTCTGACTTATTGGACCTCTTGTTGTATTATAGTACTATTCTTATATTGTTTTTTCAATCAATATTTATATTATAATTTGATTAAATTTAGGCAATGATCTTAACTTTTTTATTATCAAATTTAAATTTAAATTTAAAATTTCTAATAAAAAACGAAAAATTCTTCTATCACAACTCATGATGTCATCTCTTACTATAATTCAACAAATGTAGGAATTTAACTAAAGAAAACAACTTTGGTAATTTTATAAAATGCCAATAATACATCTGTCAAGAAAATAATCATAGAAAAATTTCACTGTCAAATGTTTACAAATACATTCTAGTTGTAACAAAATTGACATGTGGTTTGTCTTATATTGGTGAATCACCCTTCACTAATCTTGAGAAATAATTATTTGACAATATAGTAATTGACTCCTTTAGGCTGTCATAAACTTTTCCTTTTTAAGTCATTGTTTACTTAATTACTATTTAAGATTAATAGCATTTTTAGGTTATAAATGATATATTTCAAAGTCTAACTTTCAAAGCATATACATTGAATATATTGTACCTGAATAGGGACTTATTTTTTCTATGTAATAGGAAAAATGACTAAATTCATGTGCTACTAGAAACTCTATGAAGATAAAGATGAACTGTCAAAACACATAAAAATGGTAAAATGGGCAAAAAAAAAAAGAGACTAAATATTTCGGAAAAAATATCGGTAACTACTAGCTTATGCTACAATAAAAATAAAAATAGATATCGATAATTCTAATTTTAGTTCTAATTATAGTATTTGATTAAGCATTTCTAATTTTATATTACTTGAAACATAAACTTTTGATCTTTTTGCTCAAGAACTTTCACACTTCTTGAGAATTATTAATTGTTTCATCATTTAATTATTTATATATTATCTCAAACTTGTATCGTTACTTCATACTTAAATAAGGAAAAAATTACTTAAATACACGTCTTATATTTCCCTTATTTTCAATATCCCCTTCTACTTCTAAAAATTTCTAAAAACTCTTATTTCTTTTATGTATCCGAACTAAATATTATGTATCCGATTTATTTTATAATGTACCCGAACTAGCTTTAAATGTGTCCTATTTTATAATGTATTCGAACTAGTTTTAATGTATCCGAGCTAGTTTTTAATGTATCCGAGCTACATATTATATATCAAGTTTATGTTATAATGTATCTGAGCTATATATTAATGTATTCGAATTGTGTTACTTTTTAAGGAATTATTGTAATGATAAATTAAAGACGGATAAATGATAATTTCATATTAAAATTATGCAATTTCTGTAAAATCTACTAATTAAAATTAAGTGATCATCCATGCGATTAACTCAAAAGAGGAGTTACATATATACCTATATTTTTTGCTACTAGCAATTATGTTATGAATTGTGATAGCGGTGTTGTACGATCTAAATTAGATAAATGTTTAATCAAAGACTTAGAATAAGATAATTAATGTCAATGTCTATAAATACTAGCTTGCGGCAGAGTAATTAATTAAATACCATAAACTTTCTCAACGCCGTCAGTATTAATTACTATAACACTAATTACAAACATTAATATTAACTACTTATTATAATAATAATATGTATCATTAACATTTCGGCTAACTACTTTTTTCTCCTTTTTAAACATATGTCAAATCTAATAAGCTATAGTATCAATATTAATTCATTCTCATAAATAATTTGTTAATGTGTACTAATATACTACTAATTTAAACAAGCACCCCATATTAGAGCCTAACATAACAAATTACAAGGGAAATAATTTACGATCTAAGTCTATATCGCGTATTATTTATCTATTATTAGTTTAAGTCAAACACATGGATTTGTCTTTTGTGTTACACATCATTGACTCAGGTCTCAGACTCAAGTTCAAATTGAAAAATGTTAAATAATTTGCCATAATAATTTCATAGCACCTATTTTCTCAACAATAATGTTCACTAGCTCAAAAAGGTTGACAAAATAATAATAATAATAATATATGGCTCTAAAAATGACCAATATCATAAATCACTAATTATTATTTTTATTTAATTTTTATAATAAAAGAAAGAGAAGATGTTAACTGGAACCAACAATCCATTTCTTATCATTGTCTTTTCTTCTTTTTTACTTGTATATATTATATGGTTTGAAAACACACATATATTAAAGTCTATTTCTCTTATATATGACAGCCAAAAGCAGTGAACAAAAGTACCAACAAAGACATCTCATACAAAATCAAAAGATATTGTTCCCCAACTTACCTTCACCTTTTTCCCCTTTTTGTTTGTGCATAATTTTTTAAAATTAATTTTTTTTTCTTAGATGAATCTAATTGTCATTCTAAATTGTCCTTTAAACTTCTAATATCCTTACCTTTTACACACCTAAATACTCCTAAATCCTGATCCTTAACTTTTAGGTTACTGTTTTCATCTTTTTCTTTTTTCACCTTTTTTTTTTCAAATTATAATAATAATATAAGTTGAGTTTTTATTATATTATGTTAATTTGTCCCCCCACCAACTTATGAATATATCAGTACAAAAGTTAGATGAGAAAATGCAACTCACATGGAGCAACTCTTTTTTAACTTATGGTAAATCTTGGCATGCAGCTGTACTTCCATTGTAATAAAGCCATGAGAAATGCAAATAAAATAATTCAACTGATATTTGAAATTTTAAATAATTCTACTCATACAATATAATAAAGGTTCAATAGATATCATGTGTTTAAGAATTTATTTATTTATTTATTTATTATTATTATTATTATTATTATTATTATTATTATTATTATCGCCCTAAATATAATATAACAACAATTATATTGTTAGCCCTCGATTCTTCATTTGTTCTACTGATTTAATGTTAACTACCTAACTAATTTTTGACTACGCATTGGTTCTATGTCTTCTCAAAATATGACTAAGAAAAATAATGTTAAATGTAACTATATCCAAATGAATCTTACCGAGCATGAATTCAGATTTAATCAAATTTCAATATAAATTTTGAAAAAAAAACACAAGAAAATACAAAAATCATTACATTTCAAATGGGATCTTATCCCCTCTCCCATTTTCCATCCTTTTCCCTATGTAGTCAAGAAAAAAATACGTTTTCTCTGCTTTAAAATACTCCTAATTGTTTGATGGGTTGATGGGTAAGTGATCACTATTTTTTAAATAATTACAATCTTTGCATTTATTAATTTGAAATAATGTATTGATCTGAATAAATTTTTACTTTATAAATTTATACTATAATCTCAACATGATTTCTTCGTTATGAAGTTTATATTCAATATTATTGATATGCTTTTTACTTAAGTCAATATTCTATCGAAAATAACCCCTTTGTCTTTATAAAATAGAATAAGACTACGTATACATCAGCCTCTTCAGTTCTCACTTTTGAAATTATATCGAATATATCATTATTATTGTATTTAATTTGCCCCATATACAAATTAGAAAACAACCTTGTGTTTGTTCATAGTTGTGTTGTGACTAGGTCAACAAAAACAAAAGTATACATGAAATGTCTAATAATTTATATAAAAATAGTGTTCCGACATTCACGGTACTTCAACAAGAAAGATTGACTAAATCCATGAATTAATTTATCATTTCAAATAAATTGTTAGAACTTTGTGTTTAATTTTTAAAATATTATAAAAGGAAACTTAATTAAAATAAAGAGAAAAAAGCCAAATCATTATGATTCTTTATTTTAAAGTGGGTAAAGAAAAGCACATGCAAGGCTTCTTGTGGATGTCTTTTCTTCAACCACAAAGTGCAAAGTAAACTTAGCTTTAATCCTTTTTTTTTTCAAAATTAATTTTCCATACATGCACTATGTCTTCATTTTGTAACTTAAAACATAAGGTTATTGACTAATAAATTAATCATTAGATCTTAAATAATCATTAGTAGCTACAAATCACTTGATTATTATTATTCTGGTATGACAACCTCTTAGCATAGAATCCATATAGTTTACTTTCGAAATCTTGAATTTGAATTGGGCAAGTCACTAATTATACTCTGTCATAATAATATCGATATATTCAACGTTGATCTATAAATACTTTGTATTTTACTTGTAAAACTTTGATAAGTTAAGATAATAAAAATGAGGCGAAGAAGATCTAAAATCACGTTGATCCTTCGATTCAATGTAGTAAGGATTAATATATTGTTTGAATAGGGTCGTAAATGGTGAAATTATTTTTTAAAAAATATATTCTTAATAACTGACTTTTAAATTCATGTATTATTAGTAGGCGTTTGAACTTGTGATAGAAAATTACAATTTTAAATCAACATTTATATATGCGATTTAGGATCACGATTTCATATTTCAAATTCTTCAATAACATGATTTGAAATTCTATCTTTATAAATTTAAAACTTCACTGATAAGTTTATATATATAAAATAAAAAAACACCCGTCAGGTTAAATTTTACAAAAAAAAGAAAAACTTACTTTGGACGTGAAACGACTGTTTGTACCATATAAAACGATTATATTTAAAAACAACTAGTATTATTATTGACTAGTTGATCTCAACAAAATTACATCTATGTTAAATTTGTTATCGCATTTATATATAAGAAAAATAGGACATGCAACTATCAATATAATACCTTAAAACATTCAGATATATTGTATATGAACTATGACTAAGAGAAATTTTAATACTTTTTTTAGAACTTATAGAAAAAACAAATTAAACTTGCGGAATCTAAATAATATATAGTAACATAATTCAACATCAAATCAATCTATAAATTCCATTATCACAATGTCCAAACAAACCTTTGATTATGTTATCAAAATTTATGTTATCAAAATTCAATAATGCTTTCCATTTTTTTAAAATTGTTTGAACTAATGTCCTTCTCATAGACCTCGAAATTCAATAAACAAAACTAAAAAGAGACCTAGCTCATATAACGAGGTCAAACAAATAAAACTACTTGCAAATCTAACCCCATAGAAAATTTAGCCAGTGGCAGACAATATGTTCCTCCTTCAAGATGTGAACAAAATCCACTCTTTTTCCAAAATCTTCATTATTTTTCCACACCACCCATCTCTTTCTTTTGAAATATGTAAACAAGTAGACTATTTTCACGATATAAACCTATAATAATTTAATAACGATGATTAACTTTAATAGTTATATCAAAACTTTTTCGAGGAAGTTATAATTAATAGTGTACAAGATAACATAGTAAGAACAAGTGGACATGAAATTACTTTTTTGTTTTTCATGCAATTTTTATTTCCTTGGAATAAAATGCCAATACCATCTTTTTGCTAGTACAAAATATCATAGCCCCACTATAGACAGTACACCATTAAACAAATGGTCCATTAGCTAGCTAGCTGTGATAATTGTCAAAAGGGGGTTTGAATTTTTAAATGTAAAGATGGTAATCAAATTAACATGTGAATAAACAAGAACTTGATTACTAATACTTAAGCTAAGAGACAAGTGGAGCACTGTTATTGGACATTATACATATCTAATAATAATAATAATAACTAGTCTATTAAGGAAATATTTAAAAGTCATTTAATTAGTCATTCACTTGACTCCCTAATCTTCTTGGACAATGGCTCTGGTGATGAAGTAACTGATGTAGCCACTGACCATGAGTCATTGGAGTAATCTGAGCTAAATGACATATCCATAACCCCTGTTGGACTCCCTGGTAATGTCACAAACTTTCTCTTATTTGAATTAAAGTCAATGTTGCAAGCCACTTCTTGTATTAGCCTGTAACATTCTTCCACTTTCTCCTGTTACATTCCAAATTTAATCAGTAAAAATAGTAGTAATACACTTCAATCCCAAACAAATTAAGTCGACTAAGTAAAAGTGAACGATATAATTCAAAGTTCTAATTACCTTGACAATCCCAAGTATGCCCAAAAGTTGATCTTGGTACTTCTCTCCAATGCAAGGCTTAAGCCTATCAAGAACATGCAACATTGTGGCAGAAGCCATTGCAGAAGGAAGGTAACCAATGAATCTACCATCTGTCATTGACAAAATCAAAATACCAATTAGAACATACAAGTTTCTAAAGATTAGTTCTGTGTGAGGAATAAAAATAAATAGTCGTGCAATACAATTATAAGTATCTTGTTTGATAACTTATTTCAAGATATTTATGTCATAGTGATGAGATGGAATAAGTTATCTCATATACATGATGGGAATAACGTCTTTTCAACAAAACGAACTTGATGAGATGGAATAAGTTATCTCATATACATGATGGGAATAACGTGTTTTCAACAAAACGAACTTGAACACTATGATGTGAACGATGTAATTAAGTAAATAAAAATGTGTTTGGGAACATAAGCATGCTTACCAGTAATTGTGTAAAGAAGCACTTTCTCACATCTCCTCAGAAATTCAAAAGATAGACAGTACTTCAATCCAAGTCTTCTAGTTATAAAATCAAGAAATGAAAATGGGGTTACTGGATTCATCTTCCATTTAAGTGTAGACAGAATCAACATCTCCATTCTCTGTATTGTTTTAGATTCAAACACAAATCTTGATTCCTCAACCTATAAAACAAAACCCCAAATCACTCAAATCATGATCATATAGACAAATAAACAAGATCCATCAAAATACAATTTTTTTTTCTTGAAGACATACTTGAAGGTCTAGAAGAAGAGGAACATCAGTTTCTTCAACTTTAGCAGCTAATGAAAGACAAGTCACAGCAACAAGTTGATTCATCCATGGCTTATGATTCAGAGACTGATTAAAACTAAATAACAGAAATCTATCAAAGTAATTAACTGCAAGAAATGCAGTTTGAGCAGAAAAAGAGTAATAAGCAGTTGTTTTGAGTATCCATTCAACTGATTCTCTTCTTGATGAAATAAAACACTGGTTTTTTTCTAACACATTGTAGCTTATTTTATACTCTGTTTCTTTAGAAAACAGAGAGGTAATTTCTTCTTCTTCCCATAACAAATCATGTGAAGAAAAACTCTCTGTTTCTACTGATACTTCAGTGAGAATATTTTCTTCACAGTAGAGTGAATCTAATAAAAATGGGATCTTTTGTGCTTCTAGTTGTTCTTGTTCTTGATAATGGTGAGACATTATCTTCTTCTGAGAAGAAGAAATTTAGTTGTGTTTTCATTTACTTCATACTAATTCAAGAAACTGAAAAAAATAATATGAAAAATAAGGTTTGTTGATAGTGTTGTGAAGAGAAGAAGAAGAGAGTGGAGAAGAGGAAAATGGGGAATGAAGAAGATTGAGAGGAAGATTGTGTTTTTATTTTGGGTATTTGGGTTGTTTTTTTTGCTATATTTTTTTTATTGAATCGAATTTATGGATTTTATTATTTTTGTGTGTATCTGTGTATAGAAGGATACAAGTAGAGTATATAGAAGAAAAAAACTATGCGAACATGCAGAATAATAAACTCGACACGTGAGGTTCATGTGTGTTATCAGACCAAATTATAATAAGAGGCCTTAAGTTCGAGCACTAGTATAACAGTCAAAATTTATAATAAAAATAATAAATATTTATTTATTTTTAATTAATGATTTTGTACTATAATTTTGAGTATCTAATTTATTTTGATAGGTGAGAAAAAAAAAGGTGGACCTATTGATTCTAAATATTCTCATTAATTCGTGTAAAATATTTCAATGATAGGTATTCTACTATTCGCTCTAAAAAACATTTCAATTACTATACTTTATTATAATTATTAAATGATACGCGGTAATTAATTTAATGTTGACCATCTCCAAGCATCAATGTTAATGTAGCCAATTTTAATAATGACGAGTTAATACTCATCTTTTAATTTATACGTGCATGATCCATGCCAAATTAAAGCTCGATCCTTAATTAAAGATCCAGATCATTATGGATGAATTATAATATACTACAACTGATCTAAACAGAGAATTACTTAATTTGAAACATAATAGAGGTTATTACTAACTAATCAAGATTAACATCGACAAAATCCATTAAACAAGGTAATTGTTCATTGAGACATTTGATTACTTGTGAGTATATTTTTACCATATTACTGTGCCCCTAGCAATGGTAAATAATTTGAAATAGAGCATAAATATATGTGTTAAATCTACTAAATCAATAAATATTAGTTTTTCAAATCTTAAAATTTCAAACATAACGTATATTGTGGTAAAACATAAAGCTTGACTATTACTAAAATTTTAAATTCAGAGTTTGTCTCCTTATGTTATATTTAAGTAAATACTCCCTTCGTTTAAACAGAATGATTCTATTTCCTTTTTAGTATGTATAAAAAAAATCTTTTCTTTTTTTAGAAATATTTGAATAAGACCACAAGATTAAAAGACATTTTGGTACATTTCACATAACTTTAATTTAGAACCACATGATTAAAAAGTTTCTTTCTTTTCTTAAACTCCGTTTCAAATCAAACTAGGTCATCCTTTTTGAAACAGAGGGAGTAAAATAATTGACTGAAATGCAGATAAATAAAATTCAATAAAAGCGAAATATATAAACATACCCTTAATTATCATATGTTTCGATTGAGCATCTGTATATATTATTATAATGTGTTTTTATTAAATATTTATTGCTTATATTTGAAAAAGTTCTATTTGATTATTTTTATTTTAAAGTGTATATAAATAAAGAATTATCGATGTATTCCGTCTAAATATAAGGTCAAGTAAAACAAGAAAAATACACAGGGACCAAAGGTAACAGTTGACTAGTGAATGCAGAACACTGTAAAGTTTATAGCAGAAATGACAAAATTACAGCTTAAACACACAGAAAAGTGAGTATTCCCATTTGCCAACTACTACTTTCACCTTGCATCATTAATTTATCATTACTTCCCTTAATTTTTTCTTCAACTTTTTTCAATTATTAAATAAAATAATAATTTTTTTAAAAAAAACAAAAGTATTAGTAGAGTAAGTACTTTGATGATATATTTTCAAAGTTACTCACTTTATAGTATTGTGGAATAGTCATATATGCCTTCAGATCTCTTCTTTTACCAAAGTATATAAAAGGAAGAAAAAACTATACAAGTTATTAAACAAAAGAGAAAAAGCAGCCAAAAGTTGCTCTGCATGCCTATTTTAGAGTAGACTCTAACCACTCACCATCACTCCTAAAAGTCCAAACACCATTTTCGATAATACCCGAAATATAAAAGTTAAAGTAAATTCCATACCCCTTTAATCCCTCCCTAAATTACAACAACCATAAAAAAAATATATTCACTATAATTTAACAGATAAAGATACGAAAGAGTAAAATGTACGCAGATTTTATTTATATCTTTGTGAAATGGAGAATTTATTTTCAATAATTGTCTCTTTGATACCTCATTTGCCTTAAAGTAGCTTTTCTCATTCTTATTTGTTGCTTCATTAATTATTACTAATAAAATCAATGTCTAGTTAACTAAATCGAAGATATTAACTTTACTATTCATGTGGTGAGAATTGAACTAAACCAAGTCAAGTACTAGTTCTTAATCTAAAAATGTGAGAATCCAACACTAATTTTACGCTTCATGTTGGAGTATTTGTATCTCATCTAAATTCTTAAGTCGTCATAAAAATAATATACTTTATGTATTTAGTTGCATTTTTAATACATCATCATCTCATTTGTGTGTGTGTGTGCTTTTTTTAATAATATTACTCTATCACTTGATTTTTTTTATGAGGACTAGAGTAATTTGGTCCGCGCTCTGACATTATGTTGAAGTAGCTAGGTTGCCATCTTTATCTAAAGTTAAGCGTTCAAACAAGTTTTTCATACACTATTTAACTTATCCTTTATAAGTGTGCATGTCTCTCGATAAGTAATTAGTCAATAGTACTAGACAATCATGGTTCACTCAAGCGTCCTATTATACCAGAGTGTAGCTAGTAACTACACTTTATATTCTAAAGTAATGTTCGCAACATATCTCCATTGACAATGTCCAAACCTCAATAAATTATGCTTACAAAATGAAGCAACCTTTCTATCTAACACTAACATTGTCATTAATTGATTCTTTTTTTCATGTCCAATATATTGTCAAGTTTAAAATGCCACCAAACAAAATTATAGAAGGAATTCCAGTTTCCCAATGCCTTTGGTTACTGTCTCTGTCACTGTAACTTCTTTTTTGTACAAATAAAGCTGAAAGTAAAATAATGTGTGTGTAAGTAGACTAGTTGGGAGAATAGAACAAGACAGCATATTTTTAGAAACAGAATAAAGGAGGGAAAATGGGTAGATGTATTTGCCAAAAATATACGTGTATGTATAAATTTTAATTAATTAACTACAAGAGACATAATAAATGCAAATGTACATGTTGTGGACTTGTGGCAGGGATGTAAGATAAGGTTTGATAAAATTTAATAGCTTTGCGTTGATGGCATAAGAGACTTATTCGAACCTATTTCGTTGAAAATTGAACTTGTGTACAATATTACTCTTTCTGACTTAATTTAATTGTCTGGCTTTGACTTGATACAGAGTAAAAGGAGTAAAAAATTAAATATGTCTTGTCGTATTATATTAAAGATACGTAAATGTAATGAAATATTTATTGATTTTATCGTTTTAAATATGTCCTTTGAAAATTGAAATACGAAGAAATATTTTTTTTATATATATATATATATATATATATATATATATATATATATAGTAGATTTGTGAATCTTTTTACCTTTTTTGTGTGTTTATATTTTGAATTTAGTAGATGAAGATTTTAGCTCCAAGAGAGACTGAATTTCTGGTATGATTAGTTGCTTTCTTTCTTTCTTTGCTTTTATTAGCTTTTTTTCTTCCATTTCTTTCCCTCCTCTCTTTCAATGGCTCATTCTCCGAGGACTTTGGCTTAGCTGGACAACACCCCCACCCCCACCCCCACCTCATATATAAAATAAAAAGAAAAATATCGAAAATAATTCTAAATGTGACGTGAATTATTAGTTTTATTACTAAATTATTGATAGCTTAAAACATCTTTTTACTTGACAAACTGAACTTTAATACATTTCATATATTGCAACATGAGTGAAATATATTTCTAAATTCTTCCAAGTTTAGGAGTTTATTTTGAACACTTTTCTCGATTGTTTATTAAAAGTTTCATGCTTCTATAAGAGTTTTGAGACTACTTGTTATGACATTTATGACACATAAAAAGTGTATCTAACTTTTATAAGTCAAATGTAGAAGTGTTTTTTAGACTATTAATAATTTGTGGATGAAACTAATAATTTACGCAAATTTAAAGGTGTTTCTAATATTTTGCTAACAAAATAAGTGGAGTACTATTTATAAGAAATATCACAAAAGAGATAAGACAATAAAGACCAATAGCTAAATGGTGATATATGTTCAGAAGTTGAATGCTATAAGTTCAGAATATTTGGTTAGAAATGTAACGAAAGTTATACATGCATGCAACAAATATAAAGTATTGACAAACGTGAAACTAGACTAGATAGATTATAGTTACATTGACAGTTTTTTTTTCTTTGGCTTGAGGCTCAATTAAATTTAAATTTATATACGTCAAAAAATCTAATATAAGAATAAAGCATTCCATAACAAAAAATATCAATTGTATATGAATTCAAACTTCTGATTAAAAATGAACATGTGATAATTTTCTAAGAATAATTTATGATGAATCAATGAGCGGGGGAGTTCTAGGAGAGAACTTGTTGAGGTAAGGACCAGTTTCTAAGTGCATATAGTTAATGAATGCGGTGTGACAAGTCTTACTCTTTTTATCTCAATTTATATAGTAATATATATATTTTTTTAATCGATTTACAAAAGTATCAGAGTTTCTTACTTCATGACACTATTAAATTTCAAAAAAATTCCACGTTGAATTTTACCTAATGATAATACTTTTAAATTTTTATAAAATTGTATCACTTAAATTGAAACGTTGGAAATACCGGAAGGGATCCAAGTGCCAAATGGTTAGGTAGGTCATTGGCATGGACATCAGTGGCTTTGGTTCGTCACCAATTACCCATTAGGTAAAAAGTACTAATTTCTACTTTTAACAAATTCTATTATTTTTTTTGTTGGTTCAAAATATTTTTTTTGAGTTTTCAAATTTTACAAAATTTCTGAAATTAACTTCAATTTGCAATACGTAAAATTATATTACTTTTTATGTTCCAAACAAGTTTTCAGAATCATGGCCAAACAAGCGCATAATATTTAAAGAGTATAAAATGTTTTGATTTGGCTAATTTTTTTACGATTTATCCTAAAAGAGATTATCTTTCTCTTCTATTTTCATAGTTCGTTCTCTAATATCTTTTATATTTTAAAAATATTTTTCCTAAAAGATACTACATCTCTAATTTATTTTCATTGTTCATGATTTTTTATTGTAAAATTTATATTTTTCGTAAATATCTTTAAATATATTGCAGTCATATTAATAAGAAGTGTTTATCTTCACCTTTGAATCGACTATTTATTAGAAAGTTGCATGCATAGATATTCAAAATAAAATTAATCGGATCTTTAATATACTTACCAACCACACATTATGTAACCAATTCTTCTACTTGTCTCTCGCTACATCCTCAACAAAATCCATTGAATTCATTATTTTTAATCAAACACATAAAATTAATTTTAACATCTACATTTAATATTTATTAACTACTTTTAATCAACTAACCAAAACGGTTTCTTATTCAACTATCTGTTCTCCTTTGAGTATTAAGAAACAATTAATTTCGTGCACTTTTCTTCTTCATAATGAAATTCCACCAGACGGTGCACGTAAATATGGTGATAATATTTATTGTGACCTAGGTTGTTTCACATCATATCTCCAGTTGTAAACTCTCTTTTTTTCTTTCGATGTCAGGGTACGTATTGAAGCTCCAATTAAATTTGAATTACGCACTGTATGATTCAATTGGCTATAATACTTTCAACATAAATTTTTTTCATACCCAGATTTCGAACATGAGTCTTATGATTAAGGATAACAAAAATCTCATCAAAATTGCACTACAATCCATATTGATTCCAGTTGTAATCTCATTAATATTAGTAGTTTTATTCACTATTTTATTTTTTTTCGTCTCTATTTGTTGGATTATATTTATTACTCTTCTAATGTTTAATTTCTTCAAATTATTGGTTATGATTGATAAATTAATTTACTCCAGAAATCATACAACTCATGTTCTTGGTCGTGTGACTTAAATTTGGTAGTCAAACTGCCAAAAACAGGTCATCAGACTTCAATCTAGGCATCATAAATTAAAGTTTCTAAAATTAATTTTTACAATATGCTATTAATATACGTTAATGTTAGTATACTTTTAATTTGTTATTAGAGTGTACAATCTTTTTTTTATGTGTAATTAATCGATTATATTAGGTACATGCCGTCTCTTATAATTTATTATTTTTGAAGTTACCAATCTCACCTTTCGAAGTTAATTAAATATAATTATCTTTTAAGTAACTGGACGGTACAAGAATTCATTTATAATGGCAATGTATAGTTAACCTTCTAGTTGCAATCTAATTAAACTTCTTTTTACCTTCTCTCGATATTGTTTACTGAATATAATAAAAACAGCAGCCTCTATAGAGACTAAAAAGCTCATAGGGACGACGCCCTATATTATCTCCAATATAATTGCATGACAATTATATTACGTATTCTTGATGAGTTGATGGGATGGGACCAACGATGACAACAATAATAACGTACTCAGTATAGTCTCATATGTAGAGTCTGATGATTAAATATATGCGAATTTTATTCATATCTCATGAAAGTAACAAAATGTTGTTTTTGAAAGACTTTCAATTTAAGTAACACATATCAAATAGCACATATCAAAGAACACAGCGATGAACAAAGATGCAACTGGCACAAGGGAAACATCACATAGGATAATAACAATACCAACAACAAATTAATAATGCGATAATCATAACATCACATAGCATATACGCTAAAAACAATACCAACAACAAATTAATAATGTGATAATCAAAATACAAAGACAACGAAAAACTGATGGGATTGGATTGATTGATCAAAATCCATTGCCCCATTGCTTTGAAATTTCTTGTCTCAAAAAGTACTCTCATTCTAAAAGAAAAAATTTGACAGAATTCACGGAGTACTATATTATAGTCAGAAAAGAGTATATCGACAAATCACAAATATCAACTCCAGACATAATTTTTTGGAATTTAAAACACAAATTGTTACAGTAGTAGTTAATTTATATATGACATGAAAAAGTATCATAAATTATATTATATAGAAGATAGTAGTAATACTCCTATATTTTGGGAGAGGAAAATATACTTCCCCTTTTCCCATAATTTTTTAATAAAAACACAAAAAGGATTAATCTTTGTCCCAACGTTATAAAACACCTTGATTATGATTTATGTACATTGATTAAGTGTGTTTGATTATTTTTTTTGGGAATAACATTGAGGTTCGAACGTACTTAAATACAAATTCTGAGATATGACAAGTTATAAACTGATTTTCAAATAGAAATAGAACTTCAAATTAAATTAAATTTTTTATAATCAAACACAATCTTTAAATAAAGTGAATAATTTTAACGTTCAAGCAGGTTTATAGTACGTGTTTGTCTCTCTCAAAGATCCTTTAAAGATTGTGCGCAGAAGATTTTTGAACTGGTGGATAGATTTCCTATCCAGCTGGAAGGATTCATCAAAGAGAAAATTACTTGTAGATTTTGGACCCACAACACCTAATCAAATAGTGAGACTCCAATTATCCAGTCTGTTTACATTATAGCACCACCATTAAAAGTTAAAAACCATATCATTATCACTAATAACATACTCCATCATAAACTGCTAAGTTGATGTTTCCACTTAACTAAATTATTAAGAGTAAGAGGATAGAAACTTAAGAGCTATGCAATATGGCAAAAAGGTAAAAGTCATTAACCTATGGGCTATGTCTAAGCATTTGTTAATAAGTTATCTGATACTTTGTATTGAAGATATTGAAATATGCAAATGTTGAATCAAACACCACCAATATTAGAAAAAGGACGAATGATTATTTTGTAGGATGGATGAAATATGTGCAAACTAAATAGAACACCGCCACTATTATTAGAAAAATAGAAGAATAATAGTAAATCCATTAGAATTGTTGGAAATATGTGCAACTCGATCAAACACCACCATTATTAGAAAAAAGGAAAATAATAGTAGTAAAACAGTGAACAGTTGCAATATGCACAAGTTGAACGGAACACCATCATAATAGAAACTGTAGAAATATGTGCAAACTAAAACGAACCATTAAGAAAAATAAGAGAGGAATCGTTATTCAATAGAACAATTGAAATATACAATAGATGAATCGAACACCACTATTATTATTATTTTTAATTAAAAAAATTTATTGATAGACGATTTTTGGCAAGCCAAAGACACCAAAACAACGAACTAGTAACATGCAAAGCTGGGACAACTTTGACTTACTCGAATTCTACTTCGACCATCACCATGTACTGACAAACAGTGCCGTAGCTAGTTTTCTTAATTTTCACACAAACACAATTCATATTTATGAAACTGATAAAAGTGATATTATTATTTTTCCCAATCCAAAATTGATGCACATGACATGATCCTACAGTCAAAAAGTGTAAAAAGCATGCTACCTTTCTTTTTTAAAATTTTTGGAGATGTACAAGTGAGCATGAGTTCAGTGGCAATCATGACACTTCCCTTGCATGATTGAATCTGAGAAACATAATGCATGTTTGACTATTCCACCAAAGTATACAAACTCGCTTTTAATAAGAGCTTCGACTATTCTATCGAGTACCTGCTACCTAACACCAGCACAAACACTTGCTCTACTACCCTCCTTACTTGGCAAAGTAAATTTTATCTTTACTCAAAGATAAATGCAGTGGTCACATAATACAGTCTAATGTTTTTAACTACAAGGTCAGCATGCAAGTTTTCTTTGTGCAAGCCGCTATGCCAGGTAATGTGCCTTCAGAAATTAAAGAAGATAGAGACAGTGATTCACCAAAAAAGAGTGATAGTCAACATTACAAGCAAAGCCAACTAATTACTATGGAAGTGTACTTTTTTTTTTATTATTTCCATCAACTTTATTCTCCCACCAAATAAAACTTGAATTGCTCTGGTCAACTAATATCTACCACATTGACTAAAAGTATCAGAAAGTCATTTGTTGGTCATTTAATCCATAAACTCCTTTAGCCGCACACCAAGCATTCATAAGATCCTGTCATTTTCTTGTTCCTTCATTGAGAAAGACCCACCATAAGGGCTCTTACAGGCCAACAGCTTCCAACTTTAGTATTTATGTGAGGAGAGGCTGTTTGAAATAAAACTCAACTACCACGTTTGAAGTGTTCTTTTATGAATTTTTCGGCATAAGAAGGGTACTTATCTCGAATGTACTGTCTAAGACACTTCTGATAGGAAAAGTCTATCCATCCACCATCCAATCTTACGACAAAGAGACACCTGGATCGTTTGAACTGGGGATGCCGATCAACCTACAAAATAGAGGCTATTAGTCAACTCAATAACAAACAATTTAATCACCCCAGCCACATAAGTACTGCCTCTTTACATGCTACTTTGGTTAAGAACTGACTCCTACAACAGCGAACAGCTTAGCATGAAGTAGAATAATGATCACAAATAGGTTCACATTTTCCCCTCAAAAATTAAAAATAATCCGCACAATTTAAAATAAGTTGTCATTCTCAGGAACACTTCACATGGTTCCTTTTCTATTAAGTGGAGTATAGTTTTGCAAAGGCTTTTTACTACGGACAAAAGGGAAGGCTGTTATTCACAAGAAAAGACACTCTTCCACTTTAGTAGATCCATAGTTCAATTGGCCTGTCATATGCTATTCGCCAGACTGAGTGAGTGCTCAATGTAGTTTGAGATTAACATAATTTGTAATGCAGCACGGTGATAAAAGGATAAACTAACAAACCAAAAGAAAAAATCCATCTCTACCAACATTTTTCAGTCAATTGAAAAGAAATTTAAGAAAAGTTATTGATAGGAATCAAACAACAAGAGTATTAATCAAACTATATGACCAACCATAATTGAGTCGAGGCCACATCCAATTTTATCTTCAGAATGGGGATGATAAGCAAGAAGCTTGTCTACCACTATTTTCTCATCTTCTGCTGTCAAACGTTCTCCATCCATATACCTGGGAACGTAGAAAAAGGATAAGACTTAGCACTAGGATAAAGCCTTTGCAGACAAGGAACATACAGACTAAGATTAAGCGCCAAAATTTCCTACAAGACAGAAACAAATGAAAAGAAGCCCATACCTACCTATGTAACAATAGAGTGAATTTATAGTCATTTCAAATAAAGCAACTTCGACTGAAAATTTTCGGGCAATACCGACCTGTGCCATAACAATGATATTTCTATTTTTGAAGAGAAGATCGTGTTCTATCTTCAACTCGACACTAACTACAGAAACAACATGTTAGGCAGATCACCCGAAACCAAGGTTTAGATGAAACATGACAAAACACAAATACTGTTGTATCTTGGACTGAAACTCAATTGAAGTGTATAATAGTGGCAGTGATATGAAGCAAGCAACCTAGATAGCACTTACTGCCGTAGTGACTACCGAAAGAGAAAATTGATAACAACTAAAGCGTGATAATTGAAATGATATTCTTGAAAATTTTACTCTTCCACATTAAGTTTGAAGACTTGTTTGACCATTAGCAGCTGTTTTATTGTTGGTTAGTGTTATGTGGGGTATTAGTTATTAATGTGATGATTACTTTATCTTCTATCCAGCATAAAATTTGCAATCATCTCCTCTAGCAGGTTTTTTAAGTTAAGTGATAACATCTGGAAAAGAAATTTTCTCACATAACTCATGGTTCTTGAAGTTAACAAGAAACTGCAAAATAAATAAGCCACTCTCTAGAAATCATACTATTAAATCAAAACTCATGTACTTTTGTTCTTCTTTTGAGTCTTATTTCGCATACATGAACACATGATGATCTAGCAACTATAACATCCAAATATCCTTGCACGCCAGAGGACAAAACTAAGAATCTCGGTTTGTTCATTTCCTTGTGAATACTAAATTTCCTTATGGAAAGAGTTGCTACATAAATCCTTTATTTTCCTTGATGGGTCTATGTCACACAGGTGTTATAACAGACACAGTTCTTTCAAGTTTCATGCAGATTCTTCAAAGTACCCTAAAACGTTAACAAACTTGCATACATTAAACCATCAATTGAATCCATGAAGTGAAACAATTTCTTGAATGAGAAACTCAAGCAAGACATAACCATGATAATCAGTAAAGATCATTCTTATTTTGTGAAAATGTCACAATTAAATCACAGAAAGATGAAATGAAAGGAGTAAAAGGATATTCTATTATCCACCTAGAGGTCCTAGACTGTCCGAGAACAACCCGAGTAAGAGAGAGCTGCACAGGGAATCATGTCAAAAACATTATAGGACCAACTATCACTAAGGAGTAAGGGCACCCTATCAGGGCTTAGTGAGTTCCAAACCTATCATGACTCGGGGACTTCACACCTTTTTTTTATACTGTGGTGTCTGAGCCAACTTGAGCACCTCGACTAATTCTATAGAATACCTGCTACCTCCCACCAACACATGTACGGGGTAACTCTCTTTTTTAATAAAGATGTACAAGGCAACTCAGTTCACCACGGTTTGGGAAAATGGGAAGAAACCACTTGGTGCTTTTACTTCCTGAATTGAACCTTATGACCTCATGGTTTTCAACTCATTTCATTGATCACTAGGCCACACCCTTAGGTATAAAGGTGACTTCAAACATGTTAACCATGCTTAAAGTTTTTCTTAGTGGGATACAGCATATAGGTCCCACGTTTCCCAATACATATAGACATTTACCTTAATTCTGAATTTGTTGGGTTTGAAATTTAAGACAGAGGGAAAACACATTGACAGGCATGAGATGAATGGCTAGTTTATGCCACAATATATGTAGGACTTCAGGCCAATATGTCCTTACTTGAGCGCCTATGTTTCATTTACCCCTTCCAAATCTAAAACAAAGATCCTATACAGTAAACCTGTTGCGGGGCTGAAACATCATTCTTTTTATCAGAACTGTCGGCTGAAAAATAACTTATTCTGATAATTAGCCAAAATTGCAGACATTATCCATTCAGCTAGAATCAAGAGATATAATTACATTAGTTTGTCATCTGGAAGAAATGGGACTATAGATTATTAGCACGAGTTACCAGATATAACGTAGGATGCATGCGTTCAAAATATAAACTTTTTTACGCCAGTTTTGAACAAAAGAAATGTTAATGCTTGCAATCAGATACATTTAATTTTTTTTCTTGTGTTTGGATTAGATGCTTGTGTTTTTTATAAAAAGGAAAAGAATAAGAAGAAGTTCTTCAATTATGTCTTGACAATGGTAAATTGGTAATTGGAACAATCTGATGTGGCTCTTTCATTCAGTTCTCGAGGTGTAATTATTTAGAAAGGTAAACTACGGCCTCCATCTGAAATTATACTACTCCTTTCGCTTTGAAAAGATGACGTCTAGATTCTTGAGATATATGCTTGTTAACATACAATATTTTCAAGTACAAAGAAGAAGCATGAAAACCCATTAAACACTTAAAATAAGTAGAGTTAACATTTGACAATTACATTATGTTCTCTCAAAAATAAAAAGTATTTCACATTTACGATGAAATTTATGAAATTAACCAACCACTTCTTGATAAGGATATTACTGTAAATATAAATTTATAGAGTTATGTACTTGTAATTGTCTTATAAATAGCACACGTTCAGGCCCTTGCTATTCACGCAGGCCTTTGTTTATTTTCTCCAATCTCTCTGAAACTTAAACTTCAACTCTTCTTATACTGGACCAAGGAATCTGGTCTAATTCACTTATTTGTGGGAAGCTATTCAATGTTCTTATTTAAAAAATATTTCCACAAGGATATCTGAAGTAGATGGCAGTTGATAGAGAACTCTTTGATCAGAAGTTCCTATAGGAATATTGCGTCCAACATGAAACTTGTGATTGGTAGTAAAACACCTTCAAGTTGTTTCCCTCTAATTGCTAGCAGCAGAACAGAGATAGTAAGTAATTGATTTTTTTATTAAAAAAAAAAATGTTAAGCAGTTGAATCATTATTTTAATCAAGAAAAAAACAATGCAAGTTAAGTAGTTGATTCCTAATCATCATTTCAACCAAAAAAAAAAAAAGTTGATTCCTTATTGTCTCGCCATTGTTTATGGAAGATTATGAAGCCAGCAACTCCACATTATCTTTCCAATTAAACAGGGCAAGAATTATAGGTTTATTTATCTAAGCGTCTATGAATCTTTGGTTTAGAACATCTTGCTGGCTAACCTAAGCTTAGGCACCTCAAGTTGGAATTCACATATACTTAAGCTCTTCCTACTTTGCAGCTTTTTCTTCTATCCACATACCACCCTCCTATTTACAGATCAACTGCATTTTGACTTGTATGTTTTAATAATCAAAGACTCGAACGATAATACTTTTTTCAGGGGCGACTCAAGGTTAAGGCAAATAAAGTCACTGTCTTAGGCTCCCAAATACTAGAGGCCCTAGAAATACAATATTACATTAACATGCTCTCTCTGGTCAATATCATTTGGTGTTTCGGCCATTGGCACATCCCTTAAGAAACTACTCCTTCCAATCCACACACTATTTGGTGTTTTTACCTTTTCCTTCTGGTCTAAAATAAGTGGTGTTTTACATAATCAAGAAGGTATTAAGTTTTTCTTCAAAATTCACACATTGTGAACAAGTTTTTCTCAATTACAATTTCCTATGAGTACATTAAATAGAACTATCACTATTTCTTCTGAGGCATTTGATATGCACATAATATTATTTCATATTACTTAGAAGATGTCATAATAACATCACATACACCTCAAATTCTTATGCTCTTTATACTTAGAAAGATTAAATTCTTATTAAGGGTAATTCAGTCTAAATTATTTTAAGCTCATAGGACTAAGTACTCCCTCCGGTCTATATTATTTGTTGTTTTGGACTTTGAAATGCCCCAAAAACTACTTACTCTTAAATTTGCATCTTTCCAAGTTGATAAGTACAAAGAGCGTAGATATTTGAGGTGTATGACATAATATTACGTGCATATATCTTGTGAAAGCAATATCTCATAATAGTACGTGCATACAAATGTCTTTGAAGAAATAGGAGTACCTATTTAAGGTACTTACAAAAATTGTAATTAAAAATGACTTCTTTGATTTGAAATGTGTAAATTAGGGTAAATCGAAAAAAGAAAAAAAATAATTCCTTCTTGATTATGTAAAACACCACTTATTTTGGACCAAAATGAAAAGGTAAAACACCAAATAATATAGATGCATGAGTAAATAATGGTTAATTTTTTCCCTCATTAATTAAATAGTATATTTAATTGTAGTCTTGTCCTTTGACTATCATATTATGTTATTTATTATACTTCTATTACTTCGTTTTCTGGATAGATTTGGACTTTTTCTTTGATCCAAGGGTCGATCAAAAACAGCCTCTCTATGTGAGGTAGAAGTCAAGTAAGGTCTATGAGGTAGAAGTCAAGGGTCTATGTTGTTGTTCTTGAAATTGAATAGTTCATTTACCTTCCTCTTCAATTTTATGTTTCCTTCTCTATGTACAACCATTTCCTTTTCATGTTTTTGACGATTTCACTTCTAATTTCAACTCCATTTCTTTAAATTAGCTATTTCACTTTCTCATGTTTGGTTCTCTCAACGGAAAATAAATTTATTTTGTCTCATCTTTTCTAATCGAGAAATTTCCCAGTGCAAGTGGAGTAATTGTTTGAAACTTGGTAATTCGTATATAATAGCCCCTTCATTCTACCCTTCCACTAAAATACCATGCATTTATCAACAATAGAGTTTGTGATATGCACCTAACACTCTTATCACCGGATGAAATTCTCAAGTGCATCTTTTGTATCTCATTATTATATGAATTTTACAGAATAAGTTTAGGGGGCTTTTGGTATATTTTAGCTTTAAAGTAACAATTTAATTGAGCCGCCGGTGTACATTTCCCCTTCAATAGGAAAGTGCCTCTCATTGTCTTCACCAATAGTTCAATCTCCCTTACTTGGCTCATAAATTCCATTGGTAAGTGAATTAAGTCACACACTTGCCTCACATATTCAACTAAACATTATGCAATTCCATTTCAACAAACACAAAGCAAGCATTGAAGTCACAATTCAACTCAAAATAAGCTCAAACGAGTAATTATGAACTAAATAGCCAGATAAACTAATAGGATGAACAAATCATTTCCTAGTATTAGATAACTAATGAGTTCACTATATTAATCACATTGTGCATTATCTATGATACTGAAAAATCAAATTACGTAGCAATATAGTTAAAAATGGCATTCACATCAAATTTAGAGACGCCCAAATATGAAAATTGCAAATTAGCAAAAGAAGAAAGCGGACCTATCGGAGTGGATAATTTCCTTAGCCAGGAAAATAACGGGCTCGATATCTTTGAGTATCTGAGTTTCCTGGTCTTTCCATTTTCGATAGTCCGGGTCAGTCCATCTCGGGTAATTGGGCGGGTCTTTGGCGCTTAGCACGGTGGTGGTCTGGTCCCCATCGGACGCCGCATCGTCGAAGGGCTGAGCTGATTCGGAAGCAGCTGAAAACAGCCTCGGAGAAAGTAGAACAAAGGTAGGATTCGGCAGCCGCTGATAGCAGAAGCGAAGCCGGAGAAGTGGTAGACCTCTGAGGAGTAAAGGAGCAGCCATTGTTAAGCGTGTTTTGAGTGATCAGTAGTTTTTTACTTATGCCCTCTTGGATTCTTTTTTCACTCTTTTAGGGTATAAACTTTAATTTTGTCTACAAAATAGGTCCATGGGTTTGTGATAATTGCTATTCCCTCCGTTCTAATTAGGGATGACAATGTAGCGGTATAGGGCAGGAGCGGTGCAGGTTGAATTTAACCCGAATTTAACCCGCAAAACTTTTAATTCTTCCCGCCCATTTTCAACCCCCCCCCCCTACACACACATAATTTTCTTAATATTTTCTTTTTCTAGTTATGTTTGATACTAAAAAATAAATTTATTTTTTCATTAAGTTGTATTAATTTCATAGGAGAGTGACTTAAAATTTTATATTTTAGATGTGAATGGCGAAACATGCAAGAAATTATATTATTTTTATTGAACGATTTCATTTATTAGCTTGAATATTTTAGTAGCTTTAATTAAATTATCTCAAGAAATAATGTTCTATCACTCAATAACATGTAAAAATTTAAAATTAAGTTTGCACCCTCATTTTCACATATACCCGTAACCCGCCCTTCCCCACATTAATTTTTAAAAAAACTCGCTTTAACCCGCCTCACATCCACCTTGCCCCACATAGCCTTAAATCCAGCCTGCATCTGCCCGCCCCATTAGAATCGCTAATTCTATTTTTGGGAGAATTACACATAAATAAATTGCTACTATTCATTATTTTTTTTTGAATGTTGAAATTTCTAATCCTATCTCCAAATCAATATGATGAGTGATTATTGTTTAGACTAGTTAGAAAAGGGGTTGCTTACAAAATTTGAATCCATTTAATTGCGACTCGTTTTGAATTACACTTATACAAAAGTTATATTATGTATATAGATATATAAAAGTGTGTAAGAGATGTTTATATTCGCACATATGCTATTATTGGAAAATTGAATCCGTCCTTTCCTTGTGCCTTTTCTGAAATTAACTCAAATTTACTCCAAATTTAAATCGTGAACTCCTCGATATTTCTATTTTCAAATTTTTTATCAATCACACTAAAGAGGAGAACTAAATTTAAACCTAATTAGATATTCAAAGCTATAAGTAATTACATACCGAAAGGAGGAGGGATGCAAGCAATATTGGAATAGGGAGGATCAAGGTGAGCAGATTTGGGAGAGAGGTTATATTAATAAATACAACGGAAAAGGGCCTAAAATACCCTCGAAGTATTGAAAATGGTACACAATTATCCCCCATCCACCTATTGGCCCCCAAATACCCTTCACATCCACCTTTGGGTCCAAATTTACCCCTTCATTAACGAACCAAAATTAAAAATAATTAAATAATATTTTTTAATTACGTGGCACTCAACCATTGGTTGTAATTTAATTATTTAAAATAATTTTAAACCCACCCATTTTAACTAGGGATAATTGTATATAATAGTAAACTAATAACCTAAAATAAATGGAGTAGCTAGGTTTTGATTTAATTGTGCTCCATAGCAAACGTTTGCAAAAAAATTGCCATGCGCCTCTCTCCCAATATCTCGCTCGCCACTCTCCTCCAATCTCTCCCTCGCTTCCTCACTTTTTATACAAACACAAGTGTATAAAAATTATTTCGAATTGTATAAAGCAGAGAAAATTGTATAAATACATATATTTTTGTTCCCCTCTCTCCCCTCTTCCAGATCTCGCTTGCCACTCTCCCAAATCTCGCTCGCCACCCTCGCCTTTCTCACTTATACAAACAGAAACGAAATGTATAAATTGCGTTTCTGTTTGTATAAAGCGTGAGAAAATTGTATATACACATGCAAGTACATATATTTTCGTCCTATACACTTATAATTATACAATAAAAATACTCACCTGCCCGATTTCTTTTGCCTTTCTCTCTTTCTCGTTTTATACAATTTCAAATTGTATCTAATTTCTCTCTTTCTCGTTTTATACAATTGGATTCAATTGTATATTCCCTGCCAAGTCTCTTTTGTCTTTCTCTCTTTCTCATTTTATACAAATTCAAATTGTATATAATCGTTCTATACACTTATAATCATACAATTCGTTTTATACACTTCGTTTTTATACAAGTCTCTGCTCTTTCTCGTTTTATACACTTCGCTTTATACAATTCGCTTCAACTGTATATGTATAGCGAATTATACAGTTTCTATGTTTGCTATGGAGCGCAATTATGCAAACTTTGCTATAGCATACAAATATAAATTTTTTATTTGCTATATGTGAAAGTTGCCCTCTTAACTAAATCCGCCCCAAATATTACTAAACCCGCCCCACTTGACCCAATTTTTTTTTTAAAAAAAATATAATTAAAAAACTCTAAAACGTTATTCAAATTCTTGTATTTCTAATATAATGAGCTATGATTTTTTTGGGTATACATCTGAAAGTTGGTACATTCTTTGGCTACACGTCTTTGGCACATTCTTCACCTACCAAAGAGTAAAATTCATATCTTTCGCCTTTGAACAGAGGAAGCAACAATCACTAGCTTACTGCCACATTGAAGAGAAAGCAATAATCATTGGCTTACTGCCAAATTGAAGTAGCATGACTGGACCATATTTATTGGATAGTTGATGGAGAGAACGATGAGGAAGAGATCCAAGTTGATGGAGATTGTCAATTATTGAAAGCTTTGTTGGAGATGGTGGTGATAACTTCTTTTTGGTGTTTGAAGGGCTAAAGAAGCACTGATAAAGAAAGTAAATGAAGGCAAGCAGAGGAACAAGAAGGAAATACTCCATTTTTGTTTTACAAATTAACAAAGTTTTTAGTACATAAAGTAATAGTACTTGTTTTTCCAGAATATCAATTACTTCAAAACAAATATAGCTTTGCCAGAAAATGCACACACCAATGTATCATTAGTAGACATAACAATATTGCATAATTCTTCATTAGTAGACACAACAACAACCAACATCATCTTCACAAATAATTAAAATAAAATGCAGCTTATCGAGCTGCAAAATTCCATCATTATAATAACCAAAAATCACAAAACTAACGTAATCTAATAATACTAACTTAACACAAACAATAGCACCACACTAAATCATCTTGGCAGCTGCAAAATCAACAATAATAGCCCAAGAAACTGCAAGCAAACTTATCAATTTATGAACTTTCAACTCTAACTTCGAAACTTTATCATCCAAGCTAGATACTTTCTTCATCGTTGAACTCTCAATTTTATCCATCAACTCCAAATTTGACATTTTCCCCTTCAATTTAGAAACTTTCGTCAAATCAGAAATTTCATTTCCATTCATATCATTCAACTCAAACATTTCATCGGCAGTCATATCCTTCAAATAAGAATGTCCATGCCACCCATGTCCTCCACAATCTTCTTCAAATGATTTTTTCTTTCCAAATTGAATCCAATTCAACTTTTTGATTATGAATCATGGTTGACATTTACATGTACGAGGTTGAAGTTCTTCATGGGAAGAAATCGAAGAAGAAGCTGACATTTTCTTCAGGATGAAGAAGAAGCTGACATTTTCTTCAAGATGAAGAAGATGAAGACGATGGAGTTGCACGATCTGTAGATTGTGAAAATTGGAGGAATAAGGTTTTAGGTTTTTTTAATTAGATGGTTTTTTTTTTTAAATTGGGTCAAGTGGGGCGGGTTTAATAATATTTGGGGCGGGTTTAGTTAAAATGGGTGGGTTTCAAATTATTTTAAATAATTAAATTACAACCAATGATTGAGTGTCACGTAATTAAAAAATATTATTTAATTATTTTTAATTTTGGTCCGTTAATGAAGGGGTAAATTTGGACCCAAAGGTGGATATGAAGGGTATTTGGGGGCCAATAGATGGATGGGGGGTAATTGTATACCATTTTCAATACTTCAAGGATATTTTAGGCCCTTTTCCGTAAATATAATTATATCAAGTGTATTAACAAATATAAGTTTTATCTATAAATTATACAAGTCATGTATAAAGTATATTTGTTCCTCGTGTATTCACCATGTTCATGCTATATAAACTTTTGTATAAGTTAATGTTAGTTACTAAAGATTTTATATAACACTTCAACAACACTATATACAACTTTCATCCGATACTCACAAATACAATACAATTACAACAACATACAAACTTGACACCATATTTTGAAGTTTGAACTCTTAATAGTTTAGTGTTTTGATTGGCACAGGAAGGTGCATGCACATGCAATGTTTGTGATACACTATATTAGTTTTATTTTTCCGATTGAGATTGTCTACATTGTGATTGGACGCAAAGAATTATTATTGACTTGTAATATAACGAAAAAATTGCAACGTGCTTTTGGATATGAGATTCAACTAGCGAAAAATAGTATCTTGTTATATCTTCACTATGGTTTTTAATTCTTAAAAACTGAAAATGTCAAAAGGAAAAACTTTTTAAATATTTTTTTCACGATCTCTCTCAAATCTGACATGTGTTTTTTTTTATTAAAAAAAAACAAATTTATAAAAGGAATGATTCATTAAAAAAGAACGAGAAGGAAACAGAATGATTCAGGAGCGAAGTTTATGAGTTACTAGCTTTAAGTCTTATTCCACAGGCATTTTTCTTGACGATGAAAAGCATATATATATAGATAGATAGTGGCGAACCCAGGATTTTCGTTCAGGAGGTTCGATTGAACTTGGGGCATGCAACTTAATATTCAAGGGTCTTACCATTAAGCCATTTATTTTTAATTGTTATTGAGGGGGTTCAAAATATATACATCTACAAAAATACATAAAATTTACCTTATATATATCGTGTATTTTTTTGACGAGGGTGTTCGGGTGAACACCCTGGACCCAATATGGGTCCGCCCCTGTATATAGAGATAGATAGATCAAGCCTAAAATTGTCATTTCTATTAAATATACTGCGATGTGTTTGCCCTGACGTGACTTACAAAGAAACTCAATGCCATTATTCTTGAACAACTTAGAGTCGGACCTTCTTTTCGCACTATTATAGATATGAAAATAATCGTCAAAATCTGATTCAACGCTAACGCTATAGCTCTATAGATAAGGCTCAGTATCACTTTCCTTTCCTTATGAGTCTTAGGTGCAACTCTTCTAGTCAGAAAAGAGTATCAGCTAGTTGCGGAATTATAGAAATTATGTAGACATTACCTCTAGCTACCTTATGAAGTAGACCCCGTCTTCATAAGAAAAATAAAAACTACCTTACACAGAATTGTAAGAAAAAATAGACAGTAAGATAGGAAATTACAAAAGAAATTCAACAACAAATAGTAATGCTTCATTGAAGAAACTACACAATAACTAAATGATAACTACTAAAAAGGGGAAGATGATCGGAGAGGAAGAAGATAACCTCATGGCTCGTCCATAGAAAGTGCAACGACATTCATTTATATACCAACTTTTTAATTTTAGTTCTGGACCTCCATACGTATCAAAATTTAACTCATATATTTTTAACTAAAAAAATTTCAAATCTTTTTTTAGCCTACTTCTACCTTTCGTAACTCCTACTACCACCCATCTGAACGATAAAAAATATATCTAAAACTAGTGCGCGATTATAAAAAATGATAAGTTATAAATAATTTTATTAAGTATCATATAAATGAAGATGTGTTTGCAATATAATTGTTAGACCTTGATTTTTTTATAGCAAAGAATAATATATAAATTTAATGCATAATTAATCTTTAGAGTTTTTACTGACATCCACTCCATAGGTTGATCATAATTTAATAATTTGCATCTTATTTTTTAAGTCAAACTAAAATATGCAAATAATAAACATAAAGAATATAAAAACAGTAAAAAAAAAAAAAACCAATGTGATGATTTCTACATAATCTAACAATATCTCTCAAAAAAATAACAAAAAAAAAATTAATGCGATGACTTCTATAAAATTTGACTATCTTTATTTATACGACTATAATATCTAATATCAATATGATTATTAATTACTTTAGAAATTAGAAAAATAAAAAGTTGTTAATGTAATGAAAATAAATATCATTAAAATTATATTAAAGAAATGACTTTTTAGTTTCTTAACATTTTATTTAATTTTATTAAATAGAATTAAAGAATTGAGTTTTAAATGAAGATCCAAAAAAGAAAATTGAAAAAGAAAAAATCAATTATTAATTAATAATCAGTTATACTTTTCCAATAATAAGAAATTCTAAAGCTACTGTTTTGTTTACACATAAAAATATATTTCTTAAATATTTCTCTTCCTTATATTCCTCTTATTACCTTTTATTTTTGTAGTTTATATATATATATATATATATATATATATATATATATTTATTTATTTTCTCAAAAAAAAAAATCTAAACTTCTGCCACTCAAAAAAAAGATGAAGATTAAAAATTAAAAAGAATAAGTTATAAATAAATTTCTGACAAAAATGACAAATTACAAAAAAATAAAATCTTTAAAAATGATTGTGATAGAGATTTATCAGAATTTAAGAAGTGTTTATTTTTTAATACATGAAAGAAATTTAGGAGAAAGAAAGAAAAGTTTTAAAAATAATTAACTAATAGTATTTTATTAATGATAAAAAATAAGATATTTTAATTTCTTCAACATTTTACAACAAATTAAATGAAATTAGTTGAGAGAAAATTAATGGGGAGAACATATTTATGGTAATAAAAAGGAGACATAAATAAAACATATATATTTATAAAATATAATAGAAATAGAAGGTACAATGTTAAATTATGGAAATAAGGATTAGAGTTAAACACATTTCTTTTTAGAAAACTATAAAAATAGAAGGTAGAAAAAAGAATTTAAATAAAAATAATAAATTGTAGTAATAATAAAGAAAGATGAAAATTCATAAACTGTAATAATGATGAAAAATTTGATATTTTTTTTCCAGATTTCATAGATTAGAGAAAATAATACGTAACAAAATAAATGACTGCAGATTAAACTTAAATTTTAATTATATTACATGAAATTTTTTCTTCCTTTTTTTAAAAAACAACAACAAATGTTCCATCAAAGTTTACTAATCAACAAAAATTAAAAAATAGTACAACTATCAATTTCAAAAGTGGATCGGTTTCCAATAATAAAAAAGAAAAATAAATTGTAGCACTAACTAAAATTTAAAAAAAGAAAAGTAAATAAACAAATGCAGAAGAATGGCAAGAGCTTCAAAGGCTTTCAAACTCTATATCCAGTCGACTTCTTCGATCAGCCGCGCAGAAATTCATGGCTATCTCGACAAAATCATATTCGTCCGACTTTCATCTTTTACAAACAATCTCATGTTCAACATGTAGCAATCTAATGGTATGTGTTTAAATAGTATTGAAAATTTAATGTTAAAAAACTTTTCAAATTCTCTAATTAAGTGTAAAGAATAAATTTAAATTTTACAATTAAGAAAAATATTTTTAAGGTAAGAATTTGATAACTGAAGCTTTTATGTATTATTTAATGAGGGAGTGATTAAATACTATGCTTTAATATTCTGCAAAAACATTAAATAATATTTTATGTTTTAAAATGAAAAAAAAACTATAAAAAAAACTAAAATAAATAAATAAAAGATTCAACCCTTAGAGGCATGCCACGTCAGCATTGTGTAACATTTTTTTTAAAATGATGATCAAGTTTTTATTTTTTACTTAAAAATTCTTCTTTTAAAAGAAGTTCAAAATATAATTTTGTATTGATATAAATTATAATTTGAGATCAAGACCTTGTTGTATGGTAGTAATAACTCATACATATATCAACAATAAATAATTTAAGCATCGATTATTTTACTAATAATATTCATCTTTACACTTTGATGTTCTTATTATTTAGTTATTTGTTAACCATTTTAATTATATGAATATAATCACGTCAAACATGAAATGAGTGTTTTATTAAAATTTATCTTTTTATAAGAGTTTTCGACTTTTTAGAGAGTCGCCATTTAATTTTGAGAAAATTAAGAAAACTTTTGCTTTCAAAAGACTTAACAGATAAAATCAATTTGAAAACATTAAGGGGTCGAGGATTCATATTAACATCTTAGGAAGGTTTTGAGAGCACCTAAGACGTCCGCTAACTTGCGGTTATCCAACAACTAACTAATTGGCTAAGGCTTACAATTGCGTTAAAAATACTCTTTAGGGTTGTTTGAAAAATGAAATAAATCATTTAAGATTGTTAAAAAATTTATTTATCTAAATGGATTTTAATTTGTAAAATCCTTTAAAGATTTTTTACTTGATTTGATCGAGTCGTTAAAACCAAAGTGGCATTTGCGGGGGGGGGGTCGGATTCTTCTAACCTTAAGCTAACGACAAAACAAGACAGTTAAATAATTTAAAAAAAAAACAAATAAGGAGAGAGAGGGAAAGGGATTTGGGTCCAAATCCGGGGTCTGTTCGCCTTGACCAATTTTTGGACCCACATGTTTTGGGTTTTTGACCCATTTCCTTTCGTACCTATCCTAGACTAAGCAAATAATTAATACTAAATAAATACAGTAAAGTAAAAGACGACAAGGGCTTATGCCCGAAAATAGATACCATACGAAATGCAAAATAAATAAATAAAACGGGTCTTCTAATTCATCTTCTCCGACTTTCTTCAATTCTTTAAATCTTGGGACCAGTCCATCGGCTTAATAGGTTGACTGGAAAAGAGAAACTTTGAGCCTTTACGGCTCTTCTAATGGAATGCAAAGGAGATAGTGAGAGTTCATGTTGAAACTCAAACGAATTTTACATGCAATGAAGAGCAAAAATAAAAATTAGCACTTGAAAATAATATCTCTAAATCATATCTTAAAGAAGATTAAACGATTCCAAAATAATGAATGTACCTAAGCAGATTACAACTTAACACCTAAAGCCAAAATAAGTAAATAAATTAATAAATTGGATAGGAGAAGGCAATTGATGTCGTTAATTTTATCTAAAAGCACACATAACAGATAAGCAGTAATATTCAAAATATGTAATAATCTTAGAAGTAAATATAACAATGATGCATGAATAACTAAATAAATATTTTAGACCATAATGTGAAACGAATTCAATTTGCTATGGCAAATTAATACACACATAGAAGTATGACAGTAATAGCAACTAAACGTTAATACTAATTAAACTCAAGATCCAAATAGTTAGCAAAATGGGTAATTGACAAATTATATATATGTATATATATATGCATATAAAAAAAATAAGATCAACCAAAACAGACCAGAACTCATTCGAATTGACTATATTACATCACTTCCTCTGTATATTAACTTAATGCCTAGAAGATTCAACCATAAGAATATGACTAAACATCACATTATATAAATAATAATTCTGATTATAAAATCAAGTAGAAAACAAATGGCAGCTAGATCGAAATATCTTAAAACAACAAGTTTACACAGATATTGAGCTAAATAAAATAAAAATTAAATAGGCTACTGGAATGCAGATTATACTAAGAACATGACTATAACTCCTAAACTACAACTAATACACAAATAAATTTCTAAAGAAACATAAGCAAACTAAAAGGAAAAATGAAAAATTAAATAAAATAAAAAATTATCTGATTCTGGGCAGCGAACCGAAACTACGAGTCCGACGGAAACAATTCCACATCTTCAACTCGAAAAGCCGCAAAACTTTGAACTATTGAACCAAGATTTTCCAAAGCTTTGGGAATCTTGGTTCAATAGTTTAATGTTTTGCGGCTTTTCGAGTTGAAGAGGTGAAATTGTCTCCGTCGGACTCGTAGTTCCTGTTCGCTGCCCAGAATCAAATAATTTTTTATTTTATTTTATTTTTTATTTTTCCTTTTAGTTTGCTTATGTTTCTTTAGGAATTTATTTGTGTATTAGTTGTAGTTTAGGAGTTATAGTCATGTTCTTAGTATAATCTGCATTCCAGTAGCCTATTTAATTTTTATTTTATTTAGCTCAATATCTGTGTAAACTTGTTGTTTTAAGATATTTCGATCTAGCTGCCATTTGTTTTCTACTTGATTTTATAATCAGAATTATTATTTATATAATGTGATGTTTAGTCATATTCTTATGGTTGAATCTTCTAGGCATTAAGTTAATATACAGAGGAAGTGATGTAATATAGTCAATTCGAATGAGTTCTGGTCTGTTTTGGTTGATCTTATTTTTTTTTATATGCATATATATATACATATATATAATTTGTCAATTACCCATTTTGCTAACTATTTGGATCTTGAGTTTAATTAGTATTAACGTTTAGTTGCTATTACTGTCATACTTCTATGTGTGTATTAATTTGCCATAGCAAATTGAATTCGTTTCACATTATGGTCTAAAATATTTATTTAGTTATTCATGCATCATTGTTATATTTACTTCTAAGATTATTACATATTTTGAATATTACTGCTTATCTGTTATGTGTGCTTTTAGATAAAATTAACGACATCAATTGCCTTCTCCTATCCAATTTATTAATTTATTTACTTATTTTGGCTTTAGGTGTTAAGTTGTAATCTGCTTAGGTACATTCATTATTTTGGAATCGTTTAATCTTCTTTAAGATATGATTTAGAGATATTATTTTCAAGTGCTAATTTTTATTTTTGCTCTTCATTGCATGTAAAATTCGTTTGAGTTTCAACATGAACTCTCACTATCTCCTTTGCATTCCATTAGAAGAGCCGTAAAGGCTCAAAGTTTCTCTTTTCCAGTCAACCTATTAAGCCGATGGACTGGTCCCAAGATTTAAAGAATTGAAGAAAGTCGGAGAAGATGAATTAGAAGACCCGTTTTATTTATTTATTTTGCATTTCGTATGGTATCTATTTTCGGGCATAAGCCCTTGTCGTCTTTTACTTTACTGTATTTATTTAGTATTAATTATTTGCTTAGTCTAGGATAGGTACGAAAGGAAATGGGTCAAAAACCCAAAACATGTGGGTCCAAAAATTGGTCAAGGCGAACAGACCCCGGATTTGGACCCAAATCCCTTTCCCTCTCTCTCCTTATTTGTTTTTTTTTAAATTATTTAACTGTCTTGTTTTGTCGTTAGCTTAAGGTTAGAAGAATCCTCGAACCCCCTTAATGTTTTCAAAATGATTTTATCTGTTAAGTCTTTTGAAAGCAAAAGTTTTCTTAAGTTTCTCAAAATTAAGTGGCGACTCTCTAAAAAGTCGAAAACTTTTATAAAAGATAAAATTTTAAAAAACACGACCAAACACCACATTATATAAATAATAATTCTGATTATAAAATCAAGTAGAAAACAAATGACAGCTAGATCGAAATATCTTAAAACAACAAGTTTACACAGATATTGAGCTAAATAAAATAAAGAATAAATAGACTATTGGAATGCAGATTATACTAAGAACATGGCTATAACTCCTAAACTACAACTAATACACAAATAAATTTCTAAAGAAACATAAGCAAACTAAAATAAAAAATAAAAAATAATAAAAAATTACCTGATTCTGGGCAGCGAATCGAAACTTCGAGTCCGACGGAGATAATTCCACCTCTTCAACTCAAAAAGCCGCAAAACATTGAACTATTGAACCAAGATTTCCCAAAGCTTTTAGGGTACTCTCTGGTTACTAAAAAAGTCCTTCCCTTTTTTCTTTTCCCCTTTGGTGCAATGAAGAGAGGGGCTTATATAGGACAACTTTTAGTTCCAAATAGATGTGGAAAGCGATGTGGGACTAATGCAAAAAGTCCAAAATTGGTCTATTGAATGGTTTAAAGTAATTGATTAATAGGATGAATTCACATAAATTAATTTAGCGAGCTTCTTAAATTTAACGAAATAAATTAATTAATTCGAATACGAATTAAATGATTTTAGCAAATCGAAATTGAAACTATAAAATTACATAGGACTGAATTGAAATAATTACTAAAAATTAAAATATTTTGAGACGATTTTGAAATACTTAAAAATATTAGTTGTATACAAATTTATATGAAACAAGAATATTACTCAAAGATCATGAAGAAAATGATAAGTAATTAAAATAATCCTTACACTATTTTAAATAATACCAAACTAATTATTTCAAAACGTCTGAAATTTGAGAAACTCAAAAATTAATTATTATCGAGAGAGGTAAAAAATTAATGTCAACAATGAATATTTTATTTTTTATCGGACATCATTTTAAAAAGAAGGCACAATCTTTCCAAGATAATGGGAGGAACAAACAAAATTAAAATATAAAATACTTGATTCACAATTAAATTTTAGGAATAAATTGACATAACAATATGAATATGTCTACTAAAATAAAGTAAATGACAAATATTTATAATATATAAATAATTTTATCTTTGTCATGTCTAATTGAGTTCTTTGAAACATCATCTAAGCTTAAATTAACTTGTTAAAAATACTGAGGACATGAAATATAGAAATAATATGAATTTAAACACTTCTAACATTTAAATAAAATAAATAGAAAATTTATGTTGCAATGGTTAATGCACTCTTAATTAGTAACACCATTCTTTTTCTTGATTTGTAATAATTTTTGTGTTTCTAATTAAGCTAAATTTAAAGAAACTTATTAAAGAGTAAATATGTTGAAAGAAAAATAAAAGGAAGAAAATACTGTCTATTTTTATTAGTTATCAACATTTAAAATTACAGTCCCAAAATATTCATTATTAGAAAAATCAAATTGAAGTTAATTTATTTTTTATTTTGCCCTTAAAATTAAATATTCAGGAAATAAAATCTTTGAAATAAATTTATTTTTTATTTTACCCTTAAAATTAATTATTCAAAAGAAAACCTCTCGTTTATGATTTCTAAAAGAATTTGAAAAAGAAAAATGTGACAACTAATATAGGATAAATTGAATAAATAATATCAACAAAAAGAATATTAGGCAATTCATTTTAGATATTTTTATTAAAATGAAGGAAATGAAATGAGCATCATATATTAAAAGTACAATTGAAAATGAACCCTTATTTAAATTTGTATACAGAATATTTTAAACAATTTCATATAAATATTAGGCTAAATAATATATTATTATTTATCTAAATTATCCAATATTTTATTTTTGTGCAAACCTTGTTAAATTAAATGTTATAGTTAATAACAATTAATATCATTTTTGTATTTTTACAGCTAATTAACCACTATCTTGATTACAATAATATTCCTGGTACCATATTTGATAATTAAACTAAACATATATGAAATTGATATTAAGAAATGAATGATTAAACAATATAAATAAATAAAAGACATACTAATAGAAAAGAAAATAAGGTAAACTATACATACTTCTCCCAATTTATTTCCCTTGACAAATAACTTCAGTCTACATTAGATTCCCAAGTTTTCAGAACAATAAAATTTAAGACTAAAATTCTAATTGCCACTAATATTGTTTTTCAAAAGGACAACGTCAAAAATTGTGTTTCAACATAAATTTGACAAAAACATTTCAGTTGATTTTGCTATTATGATTATTTTAATTTTTGATTCATTCTTTTTTTAACACAAGTTTTTACTCTCATAATGAACCAAAAGACAAATAAAAAGAACAGGAGTTTTTTACAAAATATCAATCCTTTTACTTTATCAAACTTGATGTTAATAGAAGAAAAAAAAAGAACAATCAAGAAAATCAATCACCTCTATTTCAAAATTTTGTAACTATACATACAATCAAGAAATCACTAAGAAAAAGAAGAAAATGTTTACCAAATGTTGATAGTCGATCTATTATTCTGTCAAACACATGATGTTAGATTAAGAAAAAAAACAATCAAGAAATAAATCACTTCTATTTCATAATCATGCAAATAGCATATAATTAAAAAAAGAGGAAAAAGTTTATCAAATGTTAATAGTTGATATTTTATTCTGTTAAACACATGATGTTTAAAAAAAAAAGAATAATAAAGAAAATCAATAACTTCTATTTTATAATCACATAAATAACATATAATTAAAAAATCATATACATAATACTTCACCAATTACCAAATTGTAAGACTCAAAATTCAAGCATTCAAAAGTAGTAGCAAGTAGGATTTTTGAAAGATATTCATCATGTGAAAAAATAGTGATTGTATCATTTAATTTCTTGTGTTAAATTTGCAGAAAAATAAATACACAATAATCACCTCTCATTTTATTGATTGTTATGCCTCTTCATATTCTTCTTAAATTCTCCATTTAACTACAATATGTCATATCATATATAAACAATTTATTCTCTTCAATTACTCACTTTCATCTTGACCCTTAGTTTTCGTCCATTTATTGCTACAATATTATATAGGGAAATTTAATTTTAATTACTAGACAAATTAAATGAATCAAATTAACGGAATGGTTTTTAGAGAAAAATGAGAAGACTGGAATATTTTTAATAGGAGAAAAAAAAGTTTAGGTCATAAAGAGGTTTCGCATCACCTTATATATATTTAACTTTATATTATATATAGATATAGATTAAATAAAATTTGAAAAGTGTATTTATGGATAATTATTCATGGTAAAAAGTTAAATAATAAAGACGGAAAAAATTAAAATGTGTTGTCATTTTATAATTAAAATAAGGTTAAAAAAAAGAGGAAAATAAATAAATAAATTATTAAGAGTAAAAATTAAAAGAGGTGTGAGTTATGAATAATTACTTGGCATGTGAGAAATCTTTGTTGTAAATGTTCATAATTAATAAAATATATATTTGTAATAAGTTAAGAAATTCACTTTTACAATAAAATAATTAATTTAAATAAGAAACAAAACCCCCAAAATAAGGAGAAAAATGATAAATCTAAATGGAGGCGATAGAGTGGTGTCACATCATCTACTCTAGGTTTCTCCTTTATTTTATATTAAGATATGCATAAATTCATGGCTATCTCGACACCATCATAGTCGTCCGACTTTCATCTTTTACAAAATAATCTCATGTCCAACATGTAGCAATCTAATGGTATGTGTTTATATAGTATTCAAAAGTTAATGTTAAAAAACTTTTCAAATTCTCTAATTAAGTGTAAAGAATAAATTTTCTTAAATTTTACAATTAAGAAAAATATTTTTAAGGTAAGAATTTTATAACTGAAGCTTTTATATATGATTTAATGAGGGAGTAATTAAATATTATGCTTTAATATTTTGCAAAAACATTAAATAATATTTTATATTTTAAAATGAAAAAAACCTCAAATAAAAAATTCAGCCCTTAAAAACATGTCACATCAGTAATTCTAGATTTAGATTTTTATATATATATATATATATAAACTATTTTAAATATAAACCAAATAAGTTATCAAGATAGATAAGTTATATTATCTTATCCCGAATATTTCCTCAATTATAAAAAAAAGAAGAAGTCATATTTGTGAGACACGAAACACAATTTGTACCACTTGAAAGTTTATAAATGGACCCTGCAACCTAATTAATTATGGCTTATGAGTTATTTTGTTCTAGTGGTCAGATACGTTTAATGTTGATTGCTATGTCTTTTCCATTATTCAATTAATTAATGATAATGTGTCTCAGATCATCATTATTGTTTCTGTTTCGTGTTTTAATTTATTTGACTTATTTTAATTTGATATAAATTTTTAAAAGATAAATGACATTTGATAATTAAAATGTTTTTTAGTCTTGTTATCTTAAAAATCTCATGTGAAAAAATTAAAATTAAAAAATTATTAAAAAATGATACGGACTAAAAGAAAAATATATTAAACAAATTTAAATGGATGGAGTTTTACTTTTAAAACTCAAAAATGTTTTAGTATTCTCGTTTGCTTTTACTATTATACATCATCAAAATGATGAGAAAAAAGTATACCAAATTATTTAAGTTCAAAAAATTACTTATTAGCAGTCTCTTTTTTCAAGCAATTAAAACATTTGAATTTTGAAAATGCAATACCACGTTCCACAAAGTAATTTAAGGCGTATCTACTTTTTTCAAATTTTGTACTTATAGTTGGTTAATGATTTTTAGCATTAAAATTACTATTATTGCAAAATGAAAGTAGATTTGATGTCGAATTGAATGTAAATATAAGTGGGAGTTATTAAAAATATATAAAATTATTGAATGAGTAAAGATTGCTAATTTAAACTTTTTTAAAAATTATTTTCAACATTAAATATATGTTGGAGCTTCAAACATACATGTTAGAAGTATGATCCAACAAGTCAAATTTCAAATAAAAATATTTTAATAATTTATAATTCTAACGAGTCAAACTTTAGATAAAAATAAAAATTCTCCAATCTAAAACCAAAGATATGTGAATTTTTGCATCTTCGATCGAATATGCTTTAAGTTGGTTCTACATTAAATACAACATAAATAATAATCTCAAAATCGATTGTTTCTACACTTGCCTTAACCTCCAATGAATACATATTTATTCACACGACATATTTATTTCAAATCAAATAATTATACTTTTACATACAATACATTCAAAGTATTTGCCACAACTTTGCCATCATACGCATTCAAAGCATCCACAATCAATTCTATAGTTTATCTTATCAACATTAAGTCAAAGATGGTCTTTAATTAAGGGACCACCCCCCTTTAAAAAAATTGATAACACTTAATTTTTTCAACTCATTTTAACTTATAATATATAATATAATATTTTTGAGGATAAATTAGTATTAAAAATAGTTATTTTTTTAACGATTAAATATGAAAAAATTATAGATTTTTTAAAAATAATTTTCTTGAACTAAAACATCAGTTAAAATGAGACGATAAAGATATATAATAAGCTATTTTTTCATGTTATACAATATTGATGCATGTGTGTTATACCACACCAACAGACAAGATTGCCAATTTTGCGGAATCATATCACCATTGGAGCATTATTGTTATATTTAGAAGTTTAATTAGGCAAGAATTAATTGGTTTTTTAATTTCTTCTGCCACACATAAAAGGAACAGATAAGACTGTTTAATTTCCATGAATAGTTGTAATTTTATAATGATTGGATTGTTCAATAAATGACAAGAGCAAGAGGAGTGGGGATGGGTCAAACCCATTTCTGTATGATAAAAATAAAATAAAATTTTGTGATCATAGTTTTTTCAAAATATATTGCATTAGTTTTAAGAGGGGAAAGTTTTATTTAAAGTATGAATTATCATTATAACAATCGTACCCATATAAACATTTGCTAATCCCAAATTGCACGCATAACCTTTATTTATGCCGATCATTATTATCATAAATTATATTCTGTATTAATATAAATTTAAAACAGATTTATCAGATTTGTAATCAAGCAGATAATATATTATTCTAGCTATTACAACTCGTCAAATTATAACTGGTTACAAAGAATCAAATATGGAAAATAAATTAACAACAATATTAACTACAAAGTTTGGGGGATATTTTTATAAAATTAAAACATTTGGGCTAGTTATAATTCTTTTAAACAGACCAACGGTTAATTTTGTGCCTATTTTTTTCTCCATATATCATGTTTCTTTTTTAGCTTAAAAATATTTAAAACTTACTAAACGTTTGTACCAAAACTTTCATATGTTATGTTTTCGGCTTAAATTATTTCCATCCTTATATCGCCGGCTCAACAATATTTTTCAATTGCTAAATAATTCAAAAATACTATTACACTAACAATTATTCTAAAACACTGAAAAGTAAGCCATAAATTATACCCGTAATATTTTATTTCCAAATTAGGCATCTAATAATCGGAATAATAGTTGTCTCAGTATGCAATAGCTTATAAATTACACAAAAAATATGAAGTTAATAAGATAAATTCTATGCATCAAAGTCATTCACAAAAAATTAAAAAAGATCGATCTCGAATCATTTATAAATACCTATCTCTAAAATTAATTAACTATGCTGACGACATATAATATTCTTAAATTTAAAATAAAAAGAGGATATGAAAAAGGTGATTTTGAAAGTAGAAGGGTGAATGTGAAGAGTGAAGATAACAGGTGCATCAAATTGCATCGACACACGAATGCACGATACACATGTGATTTCCTTTACTGCACTGGTGGGGGGTGGGGGTGGAAATACTTGCATGTTTCTATCTACTTTTCTTACCGTGTTCCTTCCGCATGTCCCACTATTCTCGCTCTCTCAAATAACCCAACGGCCACGCCTACTTACATCTAGGTAGCCCACACGGCACGCACTTTTTCATCTCTCAAATACAAAATATTGGATCGTGATCGAATATTCGTGAATTTTAATAGTTCAATTGATTAAGAGAAAATACTTATTGACTCATAATTTTAAATATTTGAAGAAAGAATAATTAATATTAAATTAATAGAGAAAAAATATATATTTTTGTATTTTGGGAGAGGAGTAATTTTAAAATGTTAACATTTGGTACCCCTAACAAACTTCCAGTAAATTAGAATTAAATCCGAACTAATTTTATTTTCAGGTCCGCTATCAAACTCACCTGTAAATTGCAACTTCATCCGAAAAAGACGAACGCAAAAGGCTGGTGAAATAGTAAGTGG
>CM040621.1:90875670-90934429 GCA_022817965.1 Solanum lycopersicoides
TTAGTATTTATGTGAGGAGAGGCTGTTTGAAATAAAACTCAACTACCACGTTTGAAGTGTTCTTTTATGAATTTTTCGGCATAAGAAGGGTACTTATCTCGAATGTACTGTCTAAGACACTTCTGATAGGAAAAGTCTATCCATCCACCATCCAATCTTACGACAAAGAGACACCTGGATCGTTTGAATTGGGGATGCCGATCAACCTACAAAATAGAGGCTATTAGTCAACTCAATAACAAACAATTTAATCACCCCAGCCACATAAGTTCTGCCTCTTTACATGCTACTTTGGTTAAGAACTGACTCCTACAACAGCGAACAGCTTAGCATGAAGTAGAATAATGATCACAAATAGGTTCAAATTTTCCCCTCAAAAATTAAAAATAATCCACACAATTTAAAATAAGTTAGTCATTCTCAGGAACACTTCACATGGTTCCTTTTCTATTAAGTGGAGTATAGTTTTGCAAAGGCTTTTTACTACGGACAAAAGGGAAGGCTGTTATTCACAAGAAAAGACACTCTTCCACTTTAGTAGATCCATAGTTCAGATTGGCCTGTCATATGCTATTCGCCAGACTGAGTGAGTGCTCAATGTAGTTTGAGATTAACATAATTTGTAATGCAGCACGGTGATAAAAGGATAAACTAACAAACCAAAAGGAAAAATCCATCTCTACCAACATTTTTCAGTCAATTGAAAAGAAATTTAAGAAAAGTTATTGATAGGAATCAAACAACAAGAGTATTAATCAAACTATATGACCAACCATAATTGAGTCGAGGCCACATCCAATTTTATCTTCAGAATGGGGATGATAAGCAAGAAGCTTGTCTACCACTATTTTCTCATCTTCTGCTGTCAAACGTTCTCCATCCATATACCTGGGAACGTAGAAAAAGGATAAGACTTAGCACTAGGATGAAGTCTTTGCAGACAAGGAACATACAGACTAAGATTAAGCGCCAAAATTTCCTACAAGACAGAAACAAAAGAAAAGAAGCCCATACCTACCTATGTAACAATAGAGTGAATTTATAGTCATTTCAAATAAAGCAACTTCGACTGAAAATTTTCGGGCAATACCGACCTGTGCCATAACAATGATATTTCTATTTTTGAAGAGAAGATCGTGTTCTATCTACTCGACACTAACTACAGAAACAACATGTTAGGCAGATCACCCGAAACCAAGGTTTAGATGAAACATGACAAAACACAAAATACTGTTGTATCTTGGACTGAAACTCAATTGAAGTGTATAATAGTGGCAGTGATATGAAGCAAGTAACCTAGATAGCACTTACTGCCGTAGTGACTACCGAAGAGAGAAAATTGATAACGACTAAAGCGTGATAATTGAAATGATATTCTTGAAAATTTTACTCTTCCACATTAAGTTTGAAGACTTATTTAACCATTAGCAGCTGTTTTATTGTTGGTTAGTGTTATGTGGGGTATTAGTTATTCATGTGATGATTACTTTATCTTCTATCCAGCATAAAATTTGCAATCATCTCCTCTAGCAGGTTTTTTAAGTTAAGTGATAACATCTGGAAAAGAAATTTTCTCACATAACTCATGGTTCTTGAAGTTAACAAAAAACTGCAAAATGAATAAGCCACTCCCTAGAAATCATACTATTAAATCAAAACTCATGTACTTTTGTTCTTCTTTTGAGTCTTATTTCGCATACATGAACACATGATGATCTAGCAACTATAACATCCAAATATCCTTGCACGCCAGAGGACAAAACTAAGAATTTCGGTTTGTTCATTTCCTTGTGAATACTAAATTTCCTTATGGAAAGAGTTGCTACATAAATCCTTTATTTTCCTTGATGGGTCTGTGTCACACAGGTGTTATAACAGACAGTTCTTTCAAGTTTCATGCAGATTCTTCAAAGTACCCTAAAACGTTAACAAACTTGCATACATTAAACCATCAATTGAATCCATGAAGTGAAACAATTTCTTGAATGAGAAACTCAAGCAAGACATAACCATGATAATCAGTAGAGATCATTCTTATTTTGCGAAAATGTCACAATTAAATCACAGAAAGATGAAATGAAAGGAGTAAAAGGATATTCTATTATCCACCTAGAGGTCCTAGACTGTCCGAGAACAACCCGAGTAAGGGAGAGCTGCACAGGGAATCATGTCAAAAACATTATAGGACCAACTATCACTAAGGAGTAAGGGCACCCTATCAGGGCTTAGTGAGTTCCAAACCTATCATGACTCGGGGACTTCACACCTTTTTTTTATACTGTGGTGTCTGGGCCAACTTGAGCACCTCGACTAATTCTATAGAATACTTGCTACCTTCCACCAACACATGTACGGGGTAACTCTCTTTTTTAATAAAGATGTACAAGGCAACTCAGTTCACCACGGTTTGGGAAAATGGGAAGAAACCACTTGGTGCTTTTACTTCCTGAATTGAACCTTATGACCTCATGGTTTTCAACTCATTTCATTGATCACTAGGCCACACCCTTAGGTATAAAGGTGACTTCAGACATGTTAACCATGCTTAAAGTTTTTCTTAGTGGGATACAGCATATAGGTCCCACGTTTCCCAATACATATAGACATTTACCTTAATTCTGAATTTGTTGGGTTTGAAATTTAAGACAGAGGGAAAACACATTGACAGGCATGAGATGAATGGCTAGTTTATGCCACAATATATGTGGGACTTCAGGCCAATTATGTCCTTACTTGAGCGCCTATGTTTCATTTACCCCTTCCAAATCTAAAACAAAGATCCTATACAGTAAACCTATTGCGGGGCTGAAACATCATTCTTTTTATCAGAACTGTTGGCTGAAAAATAACTTATTCTGATAATTAGCCAAAATTGCAGAGACATTATCCATTCAGCTAGAATCAAGAGATAATTACATTAGTTTGTCATCTGGAAGAAATGGGACTATAGATTATTAGCACGAGTTACCAGAAATGATGTAGGATGCATGCGTTCAAAATATAAACTTTTTTACGCCAGTTTTGAACAAAAGAAATGTTAATGGTTGCAATCAGATACATTTAATTTTTTTTCTTGTGTTTGGATTAGATGCTTGTGTTTTTTATAAAAAGGAAAAGAATAAGAAGAAGTTCTTCTATTATGTCTTGACAATGGTAAATTGGTAATTGGAACAATCTGATTGTGTGGCTCTTTCATTCAGTTCTCGAGGTGTAATTATTTAGAAAGGCAAACTACGGCCTCCATCTGAAATTATACTACTCCTTTCACTTTGAAAAGATGACGTCTAGATTCTTGAGATATATGCTTGTTAACATACAATATTTTCAAGTACAAAGAAGAAGCATGAAAACCCATTAAACACTTAAAATAAGTATAGAGTTAACATTTGACAATTACATTATGTTCTCTCAAAAATAAAAAGTATTTCACATTTACGATGAAATTTATGAAATTAACCAACCACTTCTTGATAAGGATATTATTGTAAATATAAATTTGTAGAGTTATGTGCATGTAATTGTCTTATAAATAGCACACGTTCAGGCCCTTGCTATTCACGCAGGCCTTTGTTTATTTTCTCCAATCTCTCTGAAACTTAAACTTCAACTCTTCTTATACTGGACCAAGGAATCTGGTCTAATTCACTTATTTGTGGGAAGCTATTCAATGTTCTTATTTAAAAAAGATTTCCGCAAGGATATCAGAAATTCCTATAGGAATACTGCGTCCAACATGAAACTTGTGATTGGTAGTAAAACACCTTCAAGTTGTTTCCCTCTAATTGCTAGCAGCAGAACAGAGATAGTAAGTAGTTGATTCTTTTTTTTTTTTTAAATGTTAAGCAGTTGAATCATTATTTAAATCAAGAAAAAAACAATGCAAGTTAAGTAGTTGATTCCTAATCATCATTTCAACCAAAAAAAAAAAGTTGATTCCTTATTGTCTCGCCATTGTTTATGGAAGATTATGAAGCCAGCAACTCCACATTATCTTTCCAATTAAACAGGGCAAGAATTATAGGTTTATTTATCTAAGCGTCTATGAATCTTTGGTTTAGAACATCTTGCTGGCTAACCTAAGCTTAGGCACCTCAAGTTGGAATTCACATATACTTAAGCTCTTCCTACTTTGCAGCTTTTTCTTCTATCCACATACCACCCTCCTATTTACAGATCAGCTGCATTTTGACTTGTATGTTTTAATAATCAAAGACTCGAACGATAATACTTTTTCAGGGGCGACTCAAGGTTAAGGCAAATAAAGTCACTGTCTTAGGCTCCCAAATACTAGAGGCCCTAGAAATACAATATTACATTAACATGCTCTCTCCGGTCAATATCATTTGGTGTTTCGGCCATTGGCACATCCCTTAAAAAACTACTCCTTCCAATCCACACACTATTTGGTGTTTTTACCTTTTCCTTCTGGTCTAAAATAAGTGGTATTTTACATAATCAAGAAGGTATTAAGTTTTTCTTCAAAATTCACACATTGTGAACAAGTTTTTCTCAATTACAATTTCCTATGAGTACATTAAATAGAACTATCACTATTTCTTCTAAGGCATTTGATGTGCACATAATATTATTTCAGATTACTTAGAAGATGTCATAATAACATCACATACACCTCAAATTCTTATGCTCTTTATACTTAGAAAGATTAAATTTTTATTAAGGGTAATTCAGTCTAAATTATTTTAAGTTCATAGGACTAAGTACTCCCTCCGGTCTATATTATTTGTTGTTTTGGACTTTGAAATGCCCCAAAAGCTACTTACTCTTAAATTTGCATCTTTCCAAGTTGATAAGTACAAAGAGCGTAGATATTTGAGGTGTATGACATAATATTACGTGCATATATCTTGTGAAAGCAATATCTCATAATAGTACGTGCATAAAATGTCTTTGAAGAAATAGGAGTACCTATTTATGGTACTTACAAAAATTGTAATTTAAAATGACTTCTTTGATTTGAAATGTGTAAATTAGGGTAAATCGGGAAAAAAAAATAATTCCTTCTTGATTATGTAAAACACCACTTATTTTGGACCAAAATGAAAAGGTAAAACACCAAATAATATAGATGCATGAGTTAATAATGGTTAATTTTTTCTCTTCATTAATTAAATAGTATATTTAATTATAGTCTTGTCCTTTGACTATCATATTATGTTATTTATTATTACTTCGTTTTCTGGATAGATTTGGACTTTTTCTTTGATCCAAGGGTCGATCAAAAACAGCCTCTCTATGTGAGGTAGAAGTCAAGTAAGGTCTATGAGGTAGAAGTCAAGGGTCTATGTTGTTGTTCTTGAAATTGAATAGTTCATTTACCTTCCTCTTCAATTTTATGTTTCCTTCTCTATGTACAACCATTTCCTTTTCATGTTTTTGACGATTTCGCTTCTAATTTCAACTCCATTTCTTTAAATTAGCTATTTCACTTTCTCATGTTTGGTTCTCTCAACGGAAAATAAATTTATTTTGTCTCATCTTTTCTAATCGAGAAATTTCCCAGTGCAAGTGGAATAATTGTTTGAAACTTGGTAATTGGTATATAATAGCCCCTTCATTCTACCCTTCCACTAAAATACCATGCATTTATCAACAATAGAGTTTGTGATATGCACCTAACACTCTTATCACCGGATGAAATTCTCAAGTGCATCTTTTGTGTCTCATTATTATATGAATTTTACAGAATAAGTTTAGGGGCCTTTTGGTATATTTTAGCTTTAAACTAACAAATTTAATTGAGCCGCCAGTGTACATTTCCCCTTCAATAGGAAAGTGCCTCTCATTGTCTTCACCAATCGTTCAATCTCCCTTACTTGGCTCATAAATTCCATTGGTAAGTGAATTAAGTCACACACTTGCCTCACATATTCAACTAAACATTATGCAATTCCATTTCAACAAACACAAAGCAAGCATTGAAGTCACAATTCAACTCAAAATAAGCTCAAACGAGTAATTATGAACTAAATAGCCCGATAAACTAATAGGATGAACAAATCATTCCTAGTATTAGATAACTAATGAGTTCACTATATTAATCACATTGTGCATTATCTATTATACTGAAAAATCAAATTACGTAGCAATATAGTTAAAAATGGCATTCACATCAAATTTAGAGACGCCCAAATATGAAAATTGCAAATTAGCAAAAGAAGTAAGCGGACCTATCGGAGTGGATAATTTCCTTAGCCAGGAAAATAACGGGCTCGATATCTTTGAGTATCTGAGTTTCCTGGTCTTTCCATTTTCGATAGTCCGGGTCAGTCCATCTCGGGTAATTGGGCGGGTCTTTGGCGCTTAGCACGGTGGTGGTCTGGTCCCCATCGGACGCCGCGTCGTCGAAGGGCTGAGCTGATTCGGAAGCAGCTGAAAACAGCCTCGGAGAAAGTAGAACAAAGGTAGGATTCGGCAGCCGCTGATAGCAGAAGCGAAGCCGGAGAAGTGGTAGACCTCTGAGGAGTAAAGGTGCAGCCATTGTTAAGCGTGTTTTGAGTGATCAGTAGTTTTTGACTTATGCCCTCTTGGATTCTTTTTTCACTCTTTTAGGGTATAAACTTTAATTTTGTCTACAAAATAGGTCCATGGGTTTGTGATAATTGCTATTCCCTCCGTTCTAATTAGGGATGACAATGTAGCGGTATAGGGTAGGAGCGGTGCAGGTTGAATTTAACAAGCAAAATTTTAATTCTTCCCGCCCATTTTCAACCCCCCCCCCCCTACACACACATAATTTTCTTAATATTTTTTTTTCTAGTTATGTTTGATACTAAAAAATAAATTTATTTTTTCATTAAGTTGTATTAATTTCATAGGAGAGTGACTTAAAATTTTATCTTTTAGATGTGAATGGCGAAACATGCAAGAAATTATATTATTTTTATTGAACGATTTCATTTATTAGCTTGAATATTTTAGTAGCTTTAATTAAATTATCTCAAGAAATAATGTTCTATCACTCAATAACATGTAAAAATTTAAAATTAAGTTTGCACCCTCATTTTCACATATACCCGCAACCCGCCCTTCCCCACATTAATTTTTAAAAAAACTCGCTTTAACCCGCCTCACATCCGCCTTGCCCCACATAGCCTTAAATCCAGCCTGCATCTGCCCGCCCCATTAGCATCGCTAATTCTATTTTTGGGAGAATTACACATAAATAAATTGCTACTATTCATTTTATTTTTTTTGAATGTTGAAATTTCTAATCCTATCTCCAAATCAATATGATGAGTGATTATTGTTTAGACTAGTTAGAAAAGAGGTTGCTTACAAAATTTGAATTCATTTAATTGCGACTCGTTTTGAATCACACTTATACAAAAGTTACATTATGTATATAGATATATAAAAGTGTGTAAGAGATGTTTATATTCGCACATATGCTATTATTGGAAAATTGAATCCGTCCTTTCCTTGTGCCTTTTCTGAAATTAACTCAAATTTACTCCAAATTTAAATCTTGAACTCCTCGATATTTCTATTTTCAAATTTTTTATCAATCACACTAAAGAGGAGAACTAAATTTAAACCTAATTAGATATTCAAAGCTATAAGTAATTACATACCGAAAGGAGGAGGGATGCAAGCAATATTGGAATAGGGAGGATCAAGGTGAGCAGATTTCGGAGAGAGGTTATATTAATAAATACAACGGAAAAGGGCCTAAAATACCCTTGAAGTATTGAAAATGGTACACAATTATCCCCCATCCACCTATTGGCCCCCAAATACCCTTCGCATCCACCTTTGGGTCCAAATTTACCCCTTCATTAACGAACCAAAATTAAAAATAATTAAATAATATTTTTTAATTACGTGGCACTCAACCATTGGTTGTAATTAATTATTTAAAATAATTTTAAACCCACCCATTTTAACTAAACCCGCCCCACTTGACCCAATTTTTTTTTAAAAAAACATCTAATTAAAAAACCCTAAAACCTTATTCAAATTCTTGTATTTCTATTATAATGAGCTATGATTTTTTTGGGTATACATCTGAAAGTTGGTACATTCTTTGGCTACACGTCTTTGGCACATTCTTCACCTACCAAAGAGTAAAATTCATATCTTTCGCTTTTGAACAGAGGAAGCAACAATCACTAGCTTACTGCCACATTGAAGAGAAAGCAATAATCATTGGCTTACTGCCAAATTGAAGTAGCATGACTGGACCATATTTATTGGATAGTTGATGGAGAGAACGGTGAGGAAGAGATCCAAGTTGATGGAGATTGTCAATTATTGAAAGCTTTGTTGGAGATGGTGGTGATAACTTCTTTTTGGTGTTTGAAGGGCTAAAGAAGCACTGATGAAGAAAGTAAATGAAGGCAAGCATAGGAACAAGAAGGAAATACTCCATTTTTGTTTTACAAATTAACAAAGTTTTTAGTACATAAAGTAATAGTACTTGTTTTTCCAGAATATCAATTACTTCAAAACAAATATAGCTTTGCCAGAAAATGCACACACCAATGTATCATTAGTAGACATAACAATATTGCATAATTCTTCATTAGTAGACACAACAACAACCAACATCATCTTCACAAATAATTAAAATAAAATGCAGCTTATCGAGCTGCAAAATTCCATCATTATAATAACCAAAAATCACAAAACTAACGTAATCTAATAATACTAACTTAACACAAACAATAGCACCACACTAAATCATCTTGGCAGTTGCAAAACCAACAATAATAGCCCAAGAAACTGCAAGCAAACTTATCAATTTATGAACTTTCAACTCTAACTTCGAAACTTTATCATCCAAGCTAGATACTTTCTTCATCGTTGAACTCTCAATTTTATCCATCAACTCCAAATTTGACATTTTCCCCTTCAAGGTAGAAACTTTCGTCAAATCAGAAATTTCATTTCCATTCATATCATTCAACTCAGACATTTCATCGGCAGTCATATCCTTCAAATAAGAATCTCCATGCCACCCATGTCCTCCACAATCTTCTTCAAATGATTTTTTCTTTTCAAATTGAATCCAATTCAACTTTTTGATTATGAATCATGGTTGACATTTACATGTACGAGATTGAAGTTCTTCATGGGAAGAAATCGAAGAAGAAGCTGACATTTTCTTCAGGATGAATAAGAAGCTCAGGATGAATAAGAAGCTGACATTTTCTTCAAGATGAAGAAGATGAAGACGATGGAGTTGCACGATCTGTAGATTGTGAAAATTGGAGGAATAAGGTTTTAGGTTTTTTTAATTAGATGGTTTTTTTTAAATTGGGTCAAGTGGGGCGGGTTTAATAATATTTGGGACGGGTTTAGTTAAAATGGGTGGGTTTCAAATTATTTTAAATAATTAAATTACAACCAATGATTGAGTGTCACGTAATTAAAAAATATTATTTAATTATTTTTAATTTTGGTCCGTTAATGAAGGGGTAAATTTGGACCCAAAGGTGGATATGAAGGGTATTTGGGGGCCAATAGATGGATGGGGGTAATTGTATACCATTTTCAATACTTCAAGGATATTTTAGGCCCTTTTCCGTAAATATAATTATATCAAGTGTATTAACAAATATAATTTTTATCTATAAATTATACAAGTCATGTATAAAGTATATTTGTTCCTCGTGTATTCACCATGTTCATGCTATATAAACTTTTGTACAAGTTAATGTTAGTTACTAAAGATTTTATATAACACTTCAACAACACTATATACAACTTTCATCCGATACTCACAAATACAATACAATTACAACAACATACTAACCGGACACCATATTTTGAAGTTTGAACTCTTTATTAGTTTTGTGTGTTGATTGGCACAGGAAGGTGCATGCACATGCAATGTTTGTGATACACTATATTAGTTTTATTTTCCAATTGAGATGGTCTACATTGTGATTGGACGTAAAGAATTATTTGACTTGTAACATAACGAAAAAATTACAACGTGCTTTTGGATATGAGATTCAACTAGCGAAAAATAGTATCTTGTTATATCTTCAATATGGTTTTTAAATCTTGAAAACTGAAAATGTCAAAAGGAAATACTTTTTTTTTTTTTGGTAACAATGTAAACATTACAATTAACCATCAAGCAAAACACTTAAAGAGCACCTAACTACACAGCAACGGGACTATATAAGTTAAGCCTCAAACAAACTAATTACAAGATAAAATGTTGAGACAAATAGTTACATCTTTGGCCTTTCCTTGTCTTTCTAACTATGTCTAATCTAGTCTTGAAGCTTTGCTTTATCTGAGTAACTGTTGTATCTATAGTCACCTTTGCTCCTCTATACACTAGCTTTAAGTCTTATTCCACAGACATTTTTCTTGACAATGAAAAGCATATATATATAGATAGATAGATCAAGCCTAAAATTGTTATTTCTATTAAATATACTGCGATGTGTTTGCCTTGACGTGACTTACAAAGAAACTCAATGCCATTATTTTTGAACAACTTAGAGTCGGACCTTCTTTTCGCACTATTATAGATATGAAAATAATTGTCAAAATCTGATTCAACGCTAACTCTATAGCTCTATAGATAAGGCTCATTATCACTTTCCTTTACTTATGAATCTTAGGTTCAACTCTTCTAGTCAGAAAAGAGTATCAGCTAGTTGCGAAATTATGTAGACATTACCTCTAGCTACCTTATGAAGTAGACCCCGTCTTCATAAGAAAAATAAAAACTACCTTACACAGAATTGTAAGAAAAAATAGACAGTAAGATAGGAAATTACAAAAGAAAATGCAACAACAAATAGTAATGCTTCATTGAAGAAACTACACAATAACTAAATGATAACTACTAAAAAGGGGAAGATGATCGGAGAGGAAGAAGATAACCTCATGGCTCGTCCATAGAAAGTGCAACGACATTCATTTATATACCAACTTTTTAATTTTAGTTCTGGACCTCCATACGTATCAAAATTTAACTCATATACCATCTGAACGATTAAAAATATATCTAAAACTAGTGCGCGATTATAAAAAATGATAAGTTATAAATAATTTTATTAAGTATCATATAAATGAAGATGTGTTTGCAATATAATTGTTAGACCTTGATTTTTTTATAGCAAAGAATAATATATAAATTTAATGCATAATTAATCTTTAGAGTTTTTACTGACATCCACTCCATAGGTTGATCATAATTTAATAATTTGCATCTTATTTTTTAAGTCAAACTAAAATATGTAAATAATAAACATAAAGAATATAAAAACAGCAAAAAAAAAAATGTGATGATTTCTACATAATCTAACAATATCTCTCAAAAAAATAACAATAAAAAAATTAATGCGATGACTTCTATAAAATTTGACTATTTTTATTTATACGACTATAATATCTAATATCAATATGATTATTAATTACTTTAGAAATTAGAAAAATAAAAAGTTGTTAATGTAATGAAAATAAATATCATTAAAATTATATTAAAGAAATGACTTTTTAGTTTCTTAACATTTTATTTAATTTTATTAAATAGAATTAAAGAATTGAGTTTTAAATGAAGATCCAAAAAAGAAAATTGAAAAAGAAAAATTCAATTATTAATTAATAATCAGTTATACTTTTCCAATAATAAGAAATTCTAAAGCTACTATTTTGTTTACACATAAAAATATATTTCTTAAATATTTCTCTTCCTTATATTCCTCTTATTACCTTTTATTTTTGTAGTTTATATATATATATATATTTATTTATTTATTTATTTTCTCAAAAAAAAAACTAAACTTCTGCCACTCAAAAAAAAGATGAAGATTAAAAATTAAAAAGAATAAGTTATAAATAAATTTCTGACAAAAATGACAAATTACAAAAAAATAAAATCTTTAAAAATGATTGTGATAGAGATTTATCAGAATTTAAGAAGTGTTTTATTTTTTAATAAATGAAAGAAATTTAGGAGAAAGAAAGAAAAGTTTTTAAATAAATTAACTAATAGTATTTTATTAATGATAAAAAATAAGATATTTTAATTTCTTCAACATTTTACAACAAATTAAATGAAATTAGTTGAGAGAAAATTAATGGGGAGAACATATTTATGGTAATAAAAATGAGACATAAATAAAACATATAGATTTATAAAATATAATAGAAATAGAAGGTACAATGTTAAATTATGGAAATAAGGATTAGAGTTAAATACATTTCTTTTTAGAAAACTATAAAAATAGAAGGTAGAAAAAAGAATTTAAATAAAAATAATAAATTTTAGTAATAACAAAGAAAGATGAAAATTAATAAATTGTAATAATGATGAAAAATTTGATATTTTTTTTCCAGATTTCATAGATTAGAGAAAATAATACGTAACAAAATAAATGACTGCAGATTAAACTTAAATTTTAATTATATTACATGAAATTTTTTCTTCCTTTTTTTTTTTAAAAAGAAAAAACAAATGTTCCATCAAAGTTTACTAATCAACAAAAATTAAAAAATAGTACAACTATCAATTCCAAAAGTGGATCGGTTTCCAATAATAAAAAAGAAAAAAAAATTATAGCACTAACTAAAATTTAAAAAAAGAAAAGTAAATAAACAAATGCAGATGAATGGCAAGAGCTTCAAAGGCTTTCAAACTCTATATCCAGTCGACTTCTTCGATCAGCCACGCAGAAATCCATGGCTATCTCGACAAAATCATATTCGTTCGACTTTCATCTTTTACAAACAATCTCATGTCCAACATGTAGCAATCTAATGGTATGTGTTTAAATAGTATTGAAAAATTAATGTTAAAAAACTTTTCAAATTCTCTAATTAAGTGTAAAGAATAAATTTAAATTTTACAATTAAGAAAAATATTTTTAAGGTAAGAATTTGATAACTGAAGCTTTTATGTATGTTTTAATGAGGGAGTGATTAAATACTATGCTTTAATATTATGCAAAAACATTAAATAATATTTTAGATTTTAAAATGAAAAAAAAAACTATAAAAAAAACTCAAATAAATAAATAAAAGATTCAGCCCTTAGAGGCATGACGTCAGCATTATGTAACGATTTTTTTAAAATGATGATCAAGTTTTTATTTTTTACTTAAAAATTCTTCTTTTAAAAGAAGTTCAAAATATAATTTTGTATTGATATAAATTATAATTTGAGATCAAGACCTTGTTGTATGGTAGGCATAACTCATACATATATCAACGATAAATAATTTAAGCATCGATTATTTTACTAATAATATTCATCTTTACACTTTGATGTTCTTATTATTTAGTTATTTGTTAACCATTTTAATTATATGAATATAATCACGTCAAACATGAAATGAGTGTTTTATTAAAATTTTACCTTTTATAAAAGTTTTTTACTTTTTAGAGAGTCGCCACATAATTTTGAGAAAAATTAAGAAAAATTTTGCTTTCAAAAGACTTAACAGATAAAATCATTTTGAAAACATTAAGGGGGTTCGAGGATTCATATTAACATCTTAGGAAGGTTTTGAGAGCACCTAAGACGTCCGCTAATTTGCGGTTATCCAATAACTAACTAATTGGCTAAGGTTTACAATTGCGATAAAAATACTCTTTAGGGTTGTTTGAAAAATGAAAGCCGCAAGAAATCATTTAAGATTGTTAAAAAATTTATTTATCTAAATGGATTTTAATTTGTAAAATCCTTTAAAGATTTTTTAGTTGATTTGATCGAGTTGTTAAAATCAAAATGGCATTTGTCGGGGGGTTCAGATTCTTCTAACCTTAAGCTAACAACAAAACAAGACAGTTAAATAATTAAAAAAAACAAATAATAAAAGAGAGGGAAAGGGATTTGGGTTCAAATCCGGGTTCTGTTCGCCTTGACCGATTTTTGGACCCACCTGTTTTGGGTTTTTGATCCATTTCCTTTCGTACCTGTCCTAGACTAAGCAAATAATTAATACTAAATAAATACATTAAAGTAAAAGACGACAAGGGCTTATGCCCTAAAATAGATACAATACGAAATGCAAAAAATAAAAATAAAACAGGTCTTCTAATTCATCTTCTCCGACTTTCTTCAATTCTTTAAATCTTGGAACCAGTCCATTAGCTTAATAGGTTGACTGAAAAAGAGGAACTTTGAGCCTTTACGGCTCTTCTCATAGAATGCAAAGGAGAGAGTGAGAGTTCACGTTGAAACTCGGACGAATTTTACATGCAATGAAGAGCAAAAATAAAAATTAGCACTTTAAAATAATATCTCTAAATCATATCTTAAAGAAGATTAAACGATTCCAAAATAATGAATGTACCTAAGCAGATTATAACCTAACACCTAAAGCCAAAATAAGTAAATAGATTGGATAGGAGAAGGCAATTGATGTCGTTAATTTTATCTAAAAGCACACATAATAGATAACCAGTAATATCCAAAATATGTAATAATCTAGAAGTAAATATAACAATGATGCATGAATAACTAAATAAATATTTTAGACCATGATGTGAAACGAATCCAATTTGCTATGGCAAATTAATAAGAAGTATGACAGTAATAGCAACTAAACGTTAATACTAATTAAACTCAAGATCCAAATAGTTAGCAAATTGGGTAATTGACAAATTATATATATGCATATAAAAAAAATTAAGATCAACCAAAACTGACCAGAACTCATTCGAATTGACTATATTACATCACTTCCTCTGTATATTAACTTAATACCTAGAAGATTCAATCATAAGAATAGGACTAAACATCACATTATATAAATAATAATTCTGATTATAAAATCAAGTAGAAAACAAATGGCAGCTAGATCGAAATATCTTAAAATAACAAGTTTACACAGATATTGAGCTAAATAAAATAAAGATTAAATAGGCTATTGGAATGCAGATTATACTAAGAACATGACTATAACTTCTAAACTACGACTAATACACAAATAAATTCCTAAAGAAACATAAGCAAACTAAAAGAAAAAATAAAAAAAAATTAAAAAATTATCTGATTCTGGGCAGCGAATTGAAACAACGAGTCCGACGGAGACAATTCCACCTCTTCAACTCGAAAAGCCGCAAAACATTGAACTATTGAACCAAGATTTCCCAAAGCTTTTAGGGTACTCTCTGGTTACTGAAAAAGTCTTCCCTTTTTTTCTTCTCCCCTTTGGTGCAATGAAGAGAACGGCTTATATAGGACAACTTTTAGTTCCAAATAGATGTGAGAAGCGATGTGGGACTAATGTAAAAGTCCAAAATTGGTCTATTGAATGGTTTAAAATAATTGATTAATAGGATGAAATCACATAAATTAATTTAGCGAGCTTCTTAAATTTAACGAAATAAATTAATTAATTCGAATACGAATTAAATGATTTTAGCAAATCGAAATTGAAACTATAAAATTACATAGGACTGAATTGAAATAATTACTAAAAATTAAAACATTTTGAGATGATTTTGAAATACTTAAAAATATTAGTTGTATACAAATTTATATGAAACAAGAATATTACTCAAAGATCATGAAGAAAATGACGAGAAGTAATTAAAATAATCCTTACACTATTTTAAATAATACCAAACTAATTATTTCAAAACGTCTGAAATTTGAGAAACTCAAAAATTAATTATTATCGAGAGAGGTCAAAATTTGGTGTCAACAATGAATATTTTATTTTTTATCGGACATCATTTTAAAAAGAAGGCACAATCTTTCCAAGATAATGGGAGGAACAAACAAAATTAAAAAATAAAATACTTGATTCACAATTAAATTTTAGGAATAAATTGACATAACAATATGAATATGTCTACTAAAATAAAGTAAATGACAAATATTTATAATATATAAACAATTTTGTCTTTGTCATGTCTAATTGAGTTCTTTGAAACATCATCTAAGCTTAAATTAACTTGTTGAAAATACTGAGGACATGAAATATAGAAATAATATGAATTTAAACACTTCTAACATTTAAATAAAATAAATAGAAAATTTATGTTGCAATGGTTAATGCACTCTTAATTAGTAACACCATTCTTTTTCTTGATTTGTAATAATTTTTGTGTTTCTAATTAAGCTAAATTTAAAGAAACTTATTAAAGAGTAAATATGTTGAAAGAAAAATAAAAGGAAGAAGATACTGTCTATTTTTATTAGTTATCAACATTTAAAATTACAGTCCCAAAATATTCATTATTAGAAAAATCAAATTGAAGTTAATTTATTTTTTATTTTGCCCTTAAAATTAAATATTTAGGAAAAAAAATCTTTGAAATAAATTTATTTTTCATTTTACCCTTAAAATTAATTATTCAAAAAAAAAAACCTCTCGTTTATGATTTCTTAAAGAATTTGAAAAAGAAAAATGTGACAACTAATATAGGATAAATTGAATAAATAATATCAACAAAAAGAATATTAGGCAATTCATTTTAGATATTTTTATTAAAATGAAGGAAATGAAATGAGCATCATATATTAAAAGTATAATTGAAAATGAACCCTTATTTAAATTTGTATACAGAATTTTAAACAATTTCATATAAATATTAGGCTAAATAATATATTATTATTTATCTAAATTATCCAATATTTTATTTTTGTGCAAACCTTGTTAAATTAAATGTTATAGTTAATAACAATTAATATCATTTTTGTATTTTTACAGCTAATTAACCACTATCTTGATTACAATAATATCCCTGGTACCATATTTGATAATTAAACTAAACATATATGAAATTGATATTAAGAAATAAATGATTAAACAATATAAATAAATAAAAGACATACTAATAGAAAAGAAAATAAGTTAAACTATACATACTTCTCCCAATTTATTTCCCTTGACAAATAACTTCAGTCTACATTAGATTCCCAAGTTTTCAGAACAATAAAATTTAAGACTAAAATTCTAATTGCCACTAATATTGTTTTTCAAAAGGACAACGTCAAAAATTGTGTTTCAACATAAATTTGACAAAAACATTTCAGTTGATTTTGCTATTATGATTATTTTAATTTTTGATTCATTCTTTTTTTAACACAAGTTTTTACTCTCATAATGAACCAAAAGACAAATAAAAGAACAGGAGTTTTTTACAAAATATCAATCCTTTTACTTTATCAAACTTGATGTTAATAGAAGAAAAAAAAAGAACAATCAAGAAAATCAATCACCTCTATTTCAAAATTTTGTAACTATACATACAATCAAGAAATCACTAAGAAAAAGAAGAAAATGTTTACCAAATGTTGATAGTCGATCTATTATTCTGTCAAACACATGATGTTAGATTAAGAAAAAAAACAATCAAGAAATAAATCACTTCTATTTCATAATCATGCAAATAGCATATAATTAAAAAAAGAGGAAAAAGTTTATCAAATGTTAATAGTTGATATTTTATTCTGTTAAACACATGATGTTTAAAAAAAAAAGAATAATAAAGAAAATCAATAACTTCTATTTTATAATCACATAAATAACATATAATTAAAAAATCATATACATAATACTTCACCAATTACCAAATTGTAAGACTCAAAATTCAAGCATTCAAAAGTAGTAGCAAGTAGGATTTTTGAAAGATATTCATCATGTGAAAAAATAGTGATTGTATCATTTAATTTCTTGTGTTAAATTTGCAGAAAAATAAATACACAATAATCACCTCTCATTTTATTGATTGTTATGCCTCTTCATATTCTTCTTAAATTCTCCATTTAACTACAATATGTCATATCATATATAAACAATTTATTCTCTTCAATTACTCACTTTCATCTTGACCCTTAGTTTTCGTCCATTTATTGCTACAATATTATATAGGGAAATTTAATTTTAATTACTAGACAAATTAAATGAATCAAATTAACGGAATGGTTTTTAGAGAAAAATGAGAAGACTGGAATATTTTTAATAGGAGAAAAAAAAGTTTAGGTCATAAAGAGGTTTCGCATCACCTTATATATATTTAACTTTATATTATATATAGATATAGATTAAATAAAATTTGAAAAGTGTATTTATGGATAATTATTCATGGTAAAAAGTTAAATAATAAAGACGGAAAAAATTAAAATGTGTTGTCATTTTATAATTAAAATAAGGTTAAAAAAAAGAGGAAAATAAATAAATAAATTATTAAGAGTAAAAATTAAAAGAGGTGTGAGTTATGAATAATTACTTGGCATGTGAGAAGTCTTTGTTGTAAATGTTCATAATTAATAAAATATATATTTGTAATAAGTTAAGAAATTCACTTTTACAATAAAATAATTAATTTAAATAAGAAACAAAACCCCCAAAATAAGGAGAAAAATGATAAATCTAAATGGAGGCGATAGAGTGGTGTCACATCATCTACTCTAGGTTTCTCCTTTATTTTATATTAAGATATGCATAAATTCATGGCTATCTCGACACCATCATAGTCGTCCGACTTTCATCTTTTACAAAACAATCTCATGTCCAACATGTAGCAATCTAATGGTATGTGTTTATATAGTATTCAAAAGTTAATGTTAAAAAACTTTTCAAATTCTCTAATTAAGTGTAAAGAATAAATTTTCTTAAATTTTACAATTAAGAAAAATATTTTTAAGGTAAGAATTTTATAACTGAAGCTTTTATATATGATTTAATGAGGGAGTAATTAAATATTATGCTTTAATATTTTGCAAAAACATTAAATAATATTTTATATTTTAAAATGAAAAAAACCTCAAATAAAAAATTCAGCCCTTAAAAACATGTCACATCAGTAATTCTAGATTTAGATTTTTATATATATATATATATATAAACTATTTTAAATATAAACCAAATAAGTTATCAAGATAGATAAGTTATATTATCTTATCCCGAATATTTCCTCAATTATAAAAAAAAAAAAAAGTCATATTTGTGAGACACGAAACACAATTTGTACCACTTGAAAGTTTATAAATGGACCCTGCAACCTAATTAATTATGGCTTATGAGTTATTTTGTTCTAGTGGTCAGATACGTTTAATGTTGATTGCTATGTCTTTTCCATTATTCAATTAATTAATGATAATGTGTCTCAGATCATCATTATTGTTTCTGTTTCGTGTTTTAATTTATTTGACTTATTTTAATTTGATATAAATTTTTAAAAGATAAATGACATTTGATAATTAAAATGTTTTTTAGTCTTGTTATCTTAAAAATCTCATGTGAAAAAATTAAAATTAAAAAATTATTAAAAAATGATACGGACTAAAAGAAAAATAGATTAAACAAATTTAAATGGATGGAGTTTTACTTTTAAAACTCAAAAATGTTTTAGTATTCTCGTTTGCTTTTACTATTATACATCATCAAAATGATGAGAAAAAAGTATACCAAATTATTTAAGTTCAAAAAATTACTTATTAGCAGTCTCTTTTTTCAAGCAATTAAAACATTTGAATTTTGAAAATGCAATACCACGTTCCACAAAGTAATTTAAGGCGTATCTACTTTTTTCAAATTTTGTACTTATAGTTGGTTAATGATTTTTAGCATTAAAATTACTATTATTGCAAAATGAAAGTAGATTTGATGTCGAATTGAATGTAAATATAAGTGGGAGTTATTAAAAATATATAAAATTATTGAATGAGTAAAGATTGCTAATTTAAACTTTTTTAAAAATTATTTTCAACATTAAATATATGTTGGAGCTTCAAACATACATGTTAGAAGTATGATCCAACAAGTCAAATTTCAAATAAAAATATTTTAATAATTTATAATTCTAACGAGTCAAACTTTAGATAAAAATAAAAATTCTCCAATCTAAAACCAAAGATATGTGAATTTTTGCATCTTCGATCGAATATGCTTTAAGTTGGTTCTACATTAAATACAACATAAATAATAATCTCAAAATCGATTGTTTCTACACTTGCCTTAACCTCCAATGAATACATATTTATTCACACGACATATTTATTTCAAATCAAATAATTATACTTTTACATACAATACATTCAAAGTATTTGCCACAACTTTGCCATCATACGCATTCAAAGCATCCACAATCAATTCTATAGTTTATCTTATCAACATTAAGTCAAAGATGGTCTTTAATTAAGGGACCACCCCCCTTTAAAAAAATTGATAACACTTAATTTTTTCAACTCATTTTAACTTATAATATATAATATAATATTTTTGAGGATAAATTAGTATTAAAATAGTTATTTTTTTAACGATTAAATATGAAAAAATTATAGATTTTTTTAAAATGATTTTCTTGAACTAAAATATCAGTTAAAATGAGACGATAAAGATATATAATAAGCTATTTTTTCATGTTATACAATATTGATGCATGTGTGTTATACCACACCAACAGACAAGATTGCCAATTTTGCGGAATCATATCACCGTTGGAGCATTATTGTTATATTTAGGAGTTTAATTAGGCAAGAATTAATTGGTTTTTTAATTTCTTCTGCCACACATAAAAGGAACAGATAAGACTGTTTAATTTCCATGAATAGTTGTAATTTTATAATGATTGGATTGTTCAATAGATGACAAGAGCAAGAGGAGTGGGGATGGGTCAAACCCATTTTTGTATGATAAAAATAAATTAAATTTTGTGATCATAGTTTTTTCAAAATATATTGCATTAGTTTTAAGAGGGGAAAGTTTTATTTAAAGTATGAATTATCATTATAACCATCGTACCCATATAAACATTTGCTAATCCCAAATTGCACGCATAACCTTTATTATGCCGATCATTATTATCATAAATTATATTTTGTATTAATATAAATTTAAAACAGATTTATCAGATTTGTAATCAAGCAGATAATATATTATTCTAGCTATTACAACTCGTCAAATTATAACTGGTTACAAAGAATCAAATATGAAAAAGAAATTAACAACAATATTAACTACAAAGTTTGGGGGATATTTTTATAAAATTAAAACATTTGGGCTAGTTATAATTCTTTTAAACAGACCAACGGTTAATTTTGTGCCTATTTTTTTCTCCATATATCATGTTTCTTTTTTAGCTTAAAAATATTTAAAACTTACTAAACGTTTGTACCAAAACTTTCATATGTTATGTTTTCGGCTTAAATTATTTCCATCCTTATATCGCCGGCTCAACAATATTTTTCAATTGCTAAATAATTCAAAAATACTATTACACTAACAATTATTCTAAAACACTGAAAAGTAAGCCATAAATTATACCCGTAATATTTTATTTCCAAATTAGGCATCTAATAATCGGAATAATAGTTGTCTCAGTATGCAATAACTTATAAATTACACAAAAAATATGAAGTTAATAAGATAAATTCTATGCATCAAAGTCATTCACAAAAAATTAAAAAAGATCGATCTCGAATCATTTATAAATACCTATCTCTAAAATCAATTAACTATGCTGACGACATACAATATTCTTAAATTTAAAATAAAAAGAGGATATGAAAAAGGTGATTTTGAAAGTAGAAGGGTGAATGTGAAGAGTGAAGATAACAGGTGCATCAAATTGCATCGACACACGAATGCACGATACACATGTGATTTCCTTTACTGCACTGGTGGGGGGTGGGGGTGGAAATACTTGCATGTTTCTATCTACTTTTGTTACCGTGTTCCTTCCGCATGTCCCACTATTCTCGCTCTCTCAAATAACCCAACGGGCACGCCTACTTACATCTAGGTAGCTACACGGCACGCACTTTTTCATCTCTCAAATACAAAATACTCAATCGCGATTGAATATTCGTAAATTTTAATAGTTTAATTGATTAAAAAAAATGATTATTAATTTGTAATATTTAATCTTGAGTATTAATTTGGAGAAAGAACAATTAATATTAAATATTACTACTATGGTGTATTAAATGAATAGAGAAAAAAAAATATTTTTAATAAAGACTATGTATATTTTCGGAGAGGAGTAATTTTTAAAATGTTAACATTTGGTATCCCTAACAAACTTCCAGTAAATTAGAATTAAATCCGAACTAATTTTATTTTCAGGTCCGCTATCAAACTCACCTGTAAATTGCAACTTCATCCGAAAAAGACGAACGCAAAAGGCTGGTGAAATAGTAAGTGGATATAGTGACCCTGACCTATCTTTGTTATTCTAGTGGTGGATGGGTCAGTCAGCTTCCACCGTCGCCGGAGCTCAAAACCGTATAAAGTTTAGATCTTCGCCGGTGATTTCTTCTATGAAGGAAATTGACGATTCCGACGATGTTATCGATGTATTCGATGTAGGAGAGTTTGATTATTCTTCTAATATTCCTGATGAGTGTTTAGCTTGCATTTTCCATTTCCTTAGCTCAGGTGACCGGAAAAGTTCTTCTCTCGTCTGCCGCCGTTGGCTCCGTGTTGAAGGACAGAGCCGTCATCGTCTCTCGCTTAATGCACAATCGGAACTTGTTGCTGTTGTTCCTGTAATTTTTTCTAGGTTTGATTCGGTAACGAAACTTGCTTTGAAATGTGACCGTAGATCTGCGAGTATTGGGGATGAGGCGTTGGTGCTTATCTCTTTAAGGTGCCGGAACCTAACTCGTTTGAAGCTTCGGTCATGCCAGGAGCTTACTGATGCTGGAATGGAATCTTTTGCGAAGAACTGTAAGGGTTTGAAGAAGCTATCTTGTGGATCTTGTGCTTTTGGAGCTAAAGGGATGAACGCCGTGTTGAATAACTGCTCGGCTCTGGAAGAGTTGTCCGTGAAGCGGCTGCGTGGTATCACAGATGGGGCTGCAGCTGAGCCAATTGGTCCTGGTGTTGCAGGGGGTTCTCTGAGAGTTATTTGCCTTAAGGAACTCTACAATGGACAGTGTTTTGGACCGTTGATTATTGGATCGAAGAGTTTGCGGACGCTGAAGCTGTTCCGTTGTTCTGGAGATTGGGATAAGATTCTAGAAGTGATTGCTGAACAAGTCAGTGAACTTGTTGAAATTCATCTTGAGAGGCTTCAGGTCAGTGATACTGGTCTTGCTGCTATATCTAGATGTTCCATTCTTGAAATTCTGCACCTTGTGAAAACGCCTGAATGCACTAATAATGGTCTAAAGACCGTTGCTGAAAACTGTAAGCTTCTAAGGAAGCTTCACATTGATGGGTGGAAGACTAACAGGATAAGTGATGATGGGTTAATTGCTGTGGCAAAACATTGCCCCAATTTACAAGAATTGGTTTTAATAGGTGTGAATCCAACTTGTGCTAGTTTGGAGAAGTTGGCTACGAATTGCTTGAATTTAGAGAGATTAGCTCTGTGTGGAAGTGAAACTGTTGGGGATCCAGAACTGTCGTGCATAGCTGCGAAATGTATTGCATTAAGAAAACTTTGTATAAAGAGTTGCCCAGTATCCGATCAGGGTATGGAAGCGCTTGCCAGTGGATGTCCAAATTTGGTAAAAGTAAAGGTTAAGAAATGTAGATTGGTGACTTCTGGAAGTGCAGATTGGTTGCGGACAACTAGGGGTTCCGTTGCTGTGAACTTGGATACTCCTGAACCTGAAAATCCTGATGCAAGTGCCAGTGATGGTGGTTTGCCTGAAGTTGGCAATGAAATTAGGCAGGTGGCTGGCCAAGTAAGAGGTGTAAGTATTGCATCAAGCAGTACTGGGAGGTCAAATTCCTTTAAGGCCAGGCTAGGACTTACAACAGGAAGGAATCTGGTGGCTTGCACATTCAGAAGGTGGTCGAGCTTTGGTGGGAGTTCGAGTTCCAGTTCCAGAAATAATTAGAAAAAAGGAGTTGACTGAGATCAATCTTATGCTCAAATATTATGCTATTGAAGTTATTTGACTTTTATTACATTTATATATTCTTGAATTTGCATGCTAGTTAATGCAACAACAGATTCAGCCTTCATGGTTGGACCTTGTTCGTGAGTTTCCCTTCTTTTTGTTTTTGCTTATGTACAATCCCAGTGATGCTATTTTTGGGCTTGGTATGCTCATTCAACGTGGAGTTCTGGGAGAGGACTCAACATTCTATCTTCCGAAAAAGAAAGGAAGGAAAAGGTTATAATCCAAGAAGTTGGTGATTTTGGAATATGTGTTTATCAGTTTATGTTTTGCTAAGTTTTTCTGTATATATTTACTCTGTTCGAAAGATTCAATATTGTGAACACATTCTTCTTGACTCATTAGGCATTTGAATGGAGAACTGAGAAGAACCGAAGAAACTAGAAGTTTGCATAGATCATACTATTGCTTTCTCTTATACACTAGGATATGCACATTAAGCTAATAGGAAGTCAAAATATTCATTCTAACCGTTACCTTTCTCAAACAGAAAAATGTCCACATTCTGATTCATACTGTTACCTTTCTCAAACAGAAAAAAGTCCAGATTTTGATTCACTCCCATATTAATTATGGGATAGCATCAGGGAAAGTCAAATTGTTTGAGTTCAAATAAGACTTTTCCAGCTAATTAGGGGAATCCACATTTCTTCCTTGAGTTCGATTAGGAGCCCCTGCCCTCCATTCTCTCAAGTACCTCTCCGCTTGCTTTGGGATCAACTTCACTAAACTTCTCTTATAGAAATTTATGATACCTTTCTAAAAGAAAAAAACCCCTCTTATAAAAGTTCATTAGTCTTGCAACTTGTTTGTTCCACGGCTTTTACAATTTAACTTTGTACATTTTATATTTTTGGGACTGCCCTTATCAGGAATCATTCTTGTATTTTTGGTGAATGTGGGGGGAAGTTAGCAATAGTGTGATTCACCTGGTAAATGAAGAACATTGGTGAAAAGTCAGGCTTGAATAGTCAAAGCTGCAGCCCTAACTGAAATAGAAAATGTTTCAAGGCCTTGATATGCTACAATAAATGTTTAAATGCCTATAATAACTGTCTGAATTTTTTCTATATCATTCTCTCAATGTGCTTATATGATTTGGTTATCAAAAAAATAAAAATAAAGTGCTTATTTGACTTTTGTTTGACATTTAGGAAACATGTTGAGAACTAGAGCATGGATTTGTTTATGCTGAGAGCTAGAGTATAAATTGACTCTCTATTAGATCAACATATTGTTGAAGTCAAGGTATCGACCTCTAGATGTTGGGTTAATAAATAGTTACACCAAACTTTCTGGTTCATTAGTGTTGAGATGTCGATTTACTCTCCTAGAAGCTCTGCAGTTCGCATAGGATACCACAACCAGTGTTCAGGAAAGTGATGAAGCGAAGCGATGCGAGCCTTCCACGCTTCACAGACTAGAATGAGTATGTGAGGCTTCATCGCTTAAAGCATGAAGCGGGGCCTTATCGCTTTTTTCCGCTTCACCAACAGAGTTGTAAGTTAAAACTCTGAGTTTGGGGCCACAAATTAGTATTTGTGTGAGTACCATGTTGACATAATTGTTTTTGTTCTAATTAAGAAACTTTTGGTGACTTCTTGTAATCAGAATATAATTATAACAAGCTTTGTCTTTCTAGGGCGGAGTCTTGAATAAGAATGGAGATCAAGGATGGTTATTGTAGTTCTTATTCGTACCAATTCCTCTTGTGTTCTCTTGAAGGCCAAAATTTAATCATACTCCCCTTGGGGCCATTGCCTGCAACTATTTAGCCAAATCAAATGAATAAATCAGCTAACTTTATCAGAAAAAGAAAAAGATGAGTGACACTCATTGTAATAGGGTAAACACAACTTTATTTTTGTCCTTCTGCATGACTCTGAACTGCATGCCTAATTTATTGGCATCATGACCAGCTTCTGTCCTTTAGTTGGTTTTGTATTAAGCCCTTCAGTTTACTTATGCTTTGTGTCACTTTTACTAAATATTTTCTTTGAAAATCATATGAAGGCAAGTGAAAAACCTTTGGGAAGTTGCATTGTCAGTGGTGAGTTGAATATTGTGTTTGGAGAATTGTATTCTTAGAGAGTAGATATTTGTGAACTGTATGTTGCTGTTTTCTTCATGCTTTGGTTAGTAGCAGGTATTGAATTGTTATCTTAAATTGTTCGGTGTAATTTTGTGTTCTTTACCGTAGACAGACTATAGCAGTAATATTTGCTTCTTTGAGAATGAATCATCAAATTTTGTTGGTGAGTTGGTCTAACAAGCAAATCCCAGTTCATCATTCTATATGGATCCAGTGGACCAAACAGCCATGTCCTTTTGTTGATTTATGACTAACACGGTTAGAACTTCAGTTATATGCTGCATGAACTGGTTATTATTGTATACACAGTCAGGGTTGTGGCAACTTCTATAGAATTATCCTTTTAGTTTCTGAAACATAAGAATTATATGTTTCTTTTTTTCTGAATGATGGGGTTGTGTAGATTTTGTTCACCACCAAATCCCAAACAATGGACACTGTGAGTTGCCATGATTGATGTTTTATGACTTGGAAAAGTCACTCTTATCAGACACTGGGTTTAATTTTTGATTTGGTAGTGAAAACCCTGACTTTGCTCATACTGGTATGCCTGTTTTGGAAGGATTCTTTTGCTTCCTTGCTGTCTTGCTTGATGTAGCGATAATATTGTTGTTTTGAGAATTTTCTTGTCTTGCACTGGTGATCAAAATTACTTCTGTAGTTGGTGATCTTTTTATGGTACTTCATTTGGTAAGTGGTGTTATGGTGATTGGTTTGTAAGCTTTCACTTGCTTGATAAGGATTGTCTTTATGTTTAAAGATATTTCGAGTCAAGCTTTGGAATTCATGTGATGGTTACTCATCAGTTGATATTTCAATAGTTATATGTTTGCAAAGTTCATCAAACTCTTCCGTTCCGTTTACACTAAAATATTGTCAATCAATTATCTTCAATTCGATTAGAATTGGATATGTTAACAAAATTTTTGCCTTAAACTGCATCCATAGAGATTAGAACGTTAGAAGCTCATAGAACTTCAAGAGTTGAACCAAGGAATGCAGTTCGTCTTGCTTATCTGTAAGAATATTTGTTCTAAGCCCGCACTTATATGATCTAATAGACAATGAAGTTGGGGAAAAAGTCGTAGAAACTAAAGATAAAAATACTAGAACTATTATGTCTCATATATTTAATTTTGAGACGATACCTAAGGTATTCAGTGAAATAGTTGAGTTGCAGTTAAAGTTGGCTTTGAATACCAGCGTAACTATAATATTCCATATTTAAAACCACTCTGAACAATCAACGTTTTATAATCGTTCATATGTAAACTATGGGTGTCATTAACAACACTATTTCTATTACTATGAACATATTTGAATTGGATTTCCGATCCATTGATTAGTAACACTTTTCGATCGATTCAACCTTAGAAAAATCCGTTTTACACAAATTTGATAATCATACTCATTTCATTTATGATTCCAGACCGATGGATTGTTCTTCTGCTGATTTTGTTTGCACTGGGCTGAACATATAAATAAATTTGGTTGCTGTGAATTTCTTCAATATTTGGTTCGCTTAGGCATTTCAGACAACAGGTTCTATGCAGATAGAGGGATCGAGAATGAAGAAGGAGATTTGTTCTTGTTTGCGAGCTCGTCTTGTAGAATTCCTCATTCAATCAGCTCAGGACCTTCAAGTTTCTCCGATCGTCAAATACTCAGCACTATCACTTTTCGCCGATCGATTCTACCCATCTCTGACCGGAGAAGGAACTAAGGATGCTAAGAGCTGGCTCTTACGGCCTCTAAGAGAAAGCAATTTGCAGCTATTTGCTCTGGTTGCAATATGGATCTCAAGTAAAATACACGATTCTCCTTCTTTAAGTGTCAAATCCTTCAAGTCTCTGGCTGACAACACCATTAAGGAGCAGCATTTTACAACAAAGGATTTTCTGGAAGCTGAGCTAGTGTTAATGGAGGTATTGAAATTTGAGATCGGCATGTTAAGCATTCCCTTCCGATTCTTCGAAGATCTACTTTTAAAGTTCAGTGAAGTTGCCAGAGTTGGAAAACAATTAAGCTTGGAAGCTTGCATGGATATTATGGATCTGATATATGAAAAGGGGGAGATTTCATCTTTCAATTGTTCTTCTCATCATCTAGCGGCATCGATTGTTGTTGCTGCATATGCAACCACAGTTCCATTGCAAAAGAGTGAATTCCCCATTCTTTTATGGGTTAAGTTTGTCACTTCGTGCAAAGAGGAGGATGTTGTGGACACAGTCAAAAATATTCTAATGCATGTGTTTGAAGCTTGAATTTCACTCAACTGTTATTGTATTTAATGTAACAACAAATCATACCCAACGTAATCCCACAAGTAACGTCTGAAGTGAATAAAGTGTACATAACTTTACCCTATCTCGAAAGATAGAGAGATTGTTTGTGAAAGTTTAGTACTATTATTGTTGGCATGGAAGGAGTTCATCTTGAATTGCTCAAGAATAGGCATAGAAAAACAGTTTACGAAAAGAAATACAAAAAGTGAATGCAATGTCATTAAACTAGAATTATGGGCCTCTATCTTAAGTCCAGGTTAAGCCCAATAAAGCATTTCACTATCTGAAAAGCTATTTAATTGCATAATTTGTTTGTCAAATAAGCTGATCTCGATTTTTATTCTTAATAATATTATAATTTGTGAAGTATTATATTTTATAATATAATATAAGAACAAAAATTTACATCGAGGGATAAAAATTAAATAAGAGCATAAAATAAAACAGAAAAAACAAATGACCTGTTTAAAGCACATCCGGACTTGTTCAACTTCCCCTCATTGCTCTCGCACAGTCTTTCTCAAATACCATAAATTCCTAATTCCTTTCAGAAAAAAAAAGAGTAAAAAAAGTAAAAATAAAAATAAAAAATGGACGTCGGTGGCGGAGCAGTTGCCGGCGATGGTGCCTCTTCTACTTCCTCCGCCGTGTCTCAGTGGACCTTCACCTTATCACAGCGATATCAACACCTTCTGGATAAATCGACACCTCACGTCCTTTATCGGTGGATCTTCTTCGCTACGATCGCTTTCATCTTTGCTATTCGCGTGTTTATGGTTCAAGGTTTCTACATCATCACATATGCCTTAGGAATCTACATAATCCAGCTCCTTATTGCTTTCCTTTCCCCTCAAGTCGATCCAGAAGTTGACGGTCCTACCCTTCCCACTCGCGGATCCGATGAGTTTCGCCCTTTCGTTCGTCGCCTTCCTGAATTTAAATTCTGGTGCTTCATCCATCTCACTCGTTTATGTGCCAATTTACATATTTTTTTTGCTTACTTGTGAAGTTTAGATTTGCTTGATATGCATCTTCTTTGCGATTTCATTATGCAGTTTGATTTTCATATAGTTTCTGATTTTTGAATTTGACGTGAATAGAAATCAAATCTGATGGTTATTTTTGGTAGGAAATCAAATCTGATGCTAAGATTTGTTGTAGTCAAGATGTGGATTTCTTTAAAAAGTCAGATTTATATTTTTGGGTTTCTGAATATTACGTTCTAAATTAAGAATTCGCATTTCAGATAAGAATTTGTACATTCCACTGCATAGTTATTTTTTGAATCTGCTGAGAAGTGTTGTTAGTTGATTTGTTAGTTGATGAGTTTAGTCATGTTGTTGCATATTCATGGTTATGGAAGTGTAAGCTCTGCTGAAAAAAACTTCTGATCTGTTTGCTAATTGCTACTTATTCCCGCCTTCACATGATGATCTAGGATCTGATAAAGAATAGAAGATTCGGAGTGGATAGAAGGAAAACTATGCTTCTTAAACTATTCTGTAGTATGACCTTAGCCAAGCTTAAGACACAATGCTTGGCGGAATTAGCTTGAGACCAATTGGGGCATCAAGTTAACATTCTTTTTTTTGTTTTAACCTGGTATTTCTCCAATTTTTTCAGTGGTGCATTTGACCTTCCACTCTATTAGTATGCAATATTGGTTGAATCATTCAGCATTTGAACCTACTAACTCCATCAATCCCGATTTGTATCGTATAACTAAAGAGGATGCTCTGACATGAGTTTCTCCATCGTGCAGCTATGTGTGAGATTGAGATAGATAGCTTGGGATGTCTGATTTCTTTAAATTCAATCCGTACAAGTTATCGGAAGAGTCTCTCAAAGCTCAAAAGCATGAAAATGTGTTGCATCCCTTGTAAAAAAGAAGTGTGAAAATATGATGCATCCTTATTCTGCCCTAGAACTCTTTTCCTAACTTGAATTATGGATCTCATATTCATGTCATGACAGGATAATAGATTAATAGTATCACAATTAGCTGTTTTGTACTTCCTACATAACTTTGATAGATAGAAAAATCCTACTTACAAAAAAAGAAATAGAGGGATAGAAAACTCACGTATTATTACTGATTAAAATTATGTGTTGATTGCACCGAGCATGAAGCAATTACATAGGGCTTGGTTAGATCAGTTTACTGAATTGGCTGTATAATTAATGTCATTTGTTTTATTCATCAACTGTACTTGTTTCTGAACCATTTATTTTTTAAAATAAAAATCCTCGTGTTGCCTACCATATTTTTATTTTCAAGATATTTTTAAATTTAATGATCGATTGAGCTCTCTTTTCTTGCAATATGTCTTTTTACTGGAGTTGAATATAACTCATGTAACTAGTATAAATGCTTCTTATTAGCATGAGGTGATTTAATGTGGAAGTTCTGTGATTACATGGGGTAACTTAGGTGATTTTATTTGGAAGCTCCCAGTTACATGGGACAACTTATCTTAATCAGCTAATAATTATAGATAGTATTCAAAAAGTGTTGTCCTGATCATGGGATTATGTTGGTCCATTCCATCTATTAGGTTATATAGGTTTTTATGGTACGATTTTGTCGATGTTTTTTTAGTGCAGCAGTACCATAGTCCTTGGCTTTTGTTTTATGATGTGGCCATCCTTGACTGGAACAGTTATAGTCACTCCTGTTTCAGTCTCTTTCATTCCTTTCGTTAGACCGTCTATAGTACTCATAGCTACAGCCCTAACTCGATTATTTCCTAATAATTGATGTTGCTCATAAGCCACATTAATTGGTTGACTAGCACTATCATGATGGTCAGTGTGTCAATCATTCATTATAAGTTTCTACAGGTTGGAAATGTCCTAATTCAAACTGTCCATGTTTTCAAAATGTTCAGATTAAAAAAGAAAAGTAAACTTGGGGACCAGCTTCTGACCAGTATGCTGATCACCAAATCTATTTGGTTTCCACCCAGTAGTTCTTTGTCTCCCAGTAATGGTTCCTGATCTTGATGTTGTAATAGTTTTAGTAGCCGGGATGAATATGAATTGTTGACCTTGAGCTTTTGTGATATGCTTCAGCCAGTGCAAGGGGAGAGCATACTCCTTCTACCCTTCCTCCTTTACACACTCTTAGTTATCTGAATTTCGTTATTTCACAGTATCTTTAGGTGCTTTATTATTTTAAAATGATGCTTGGTGTCTAGGCCAGCTTGAGCATACCTAAATTACTCCACTATGTACCTGATGCAGTGTTACTTTCCACTTGCACATGTACTAGGTAATCTTGCCCACCAAAGCTAAGATGAATGGTATTTGAACTCTAATCTCCAAGGGTTGCACCTACTTCATTGACCACTAGCCCTCACCCTTGGGTGCATTGCACTCCAAGGATTCCCATTGAAGTCGATCACTTAATCATATAGCAGAACTTTTTCATTGTGTGCTTCATTTATTTGCCTGTACTTCTGTTAGTCGTAGTCATCATCCAAATTTTGTCGGCAATATCATCTTCTTGAATTAGTAGTTTGGCATAATTTTATTTTCCTCGGCAGGTACTCACTATCAAAAGCAGTCTGCATTGCTTTTGTGTTGACATTCTTCAGTGCCTTTGATGTGCCTGTATTTTGGCCAATTTTGTTATTCTATTGGTTGGTACTGTTTGTTTCAACGATGAAGAGGCAAATAATGCACATGGTCAAATATAAATATGTGCCCTTCACATTTGGCAAGCAGGTACATATAAAATCTAGCTCCAATTACATTGGTGTCTTTTCACATGACCCAGTCTGCATTACCTCTGTACTTTACCATAATATTCTGAAAATGATTGGAAATACTTCTTTTCTACAGCGTTACGGGAAGAAAGCACCATCAACTGATGAGAGAAGTGTTTCCAAACCTTGAGGCATCAAAGCAGATTGAGCTTTTTATGATGGGGAATGAATTTGTTTTAGATACAAATTCGCCTAGATGGCTGTATTTTTCACCGGATAGGTTTCTGAGCTTGGGTTATGTCATTGAATATATGATTATCAATGAGTTCTTAGATTATAAAACTTAGTTCTCCTAGAAGCTGCCACACATCTTGATTCTTTCGTTTATCTGTAAGCTAGCCTCTGGATGTCAATATTGATTTTCTGAGCTCATTCTTGAACCGCTCTTATTTAATTCAACCTTAGTAGTTGCACACATCCCTGTTGAAGTTCTTGTAAAATTGTCAATTAGTGCTGCATATTAATTTTTGCCTATAAATTGCCATGCATCATAGAGCAGTGAAAACTAATCTTTCAAGAGTTGAGGCCCTATATACCATTTCTCATTTTGATTTACCTCTAGTAGAAGATATTTTCTTGATCACTATTGAACTGCTGCTAACCATTGGATTTCTGCTGGTCGTAATCCGTAGTAGTGTAATGAAAATGAAATCTATCACTATGATGCAGCATTTTTATACGATGGGAAAGGATGGTATAAGCATATAATTTTTAGAGTTTTATGTTGTAGATTAGAATCAATTTTAGGGGCACGAATAGAGGTTGTCATTGGAATCTTTTATCCTGAATAGTCTCTTTTACATTCCAATTTGTAGTTTTCAAAGTCTTTAGACCTCCCTTCCATTTGATACGTTATTTTTCAATTACAGGGTCGAAAAGTAGCTACTTGTGAATTTTATCCCATTTATAATACACTTAGGTCTTCATTTTTTAGGATAAGTCAAAAATATGATTCTAAACTTGAGCAGACTGGATAATATTTGATGTTGATATGCATTTATCTAACCCAGTATGATTTGAGTATAAAATTCTCTCTACATTTGGTACATAACATTATTGTAGAAGGGAAGCCTAGTAGTCTGTACAGTGATGCAATGTATAAAATGAATGGTTGCATTTAAAAGGGGAAATGAGTCACTTTCAGCTTAGTTCATTATGAATGTAATGCCAATTACTTTAGAAGATTGGTGGAGGACCACCATTTATTTTGCCAGACTCTATCCCAAGTACAAATCTTGGGAATCTTTTGGTTCTCCTTTTGGGGTTGCCAATTTGTACAGATGATTTGCTGATATTATCAATATTAAAAAGAGGGTTGCATTCTGATCATATGCTTACTCATTTCTGTAAGCAAAGTGATTTCTTCCCATCTGTGGGACAAAGCTATATCGGCTACCTACGCTAGTGTAAGGCAATAGATATTCAATATAATAATTGAAGTGCACACAAGTCGAAAGGAATTGCAGAGAGGGGTCCCTCAACTTTGGAGATAAAATAAAATGCTCTAATTGATATCTCAAAAAGGAGAGGGTAGGTTTATGGTCTATAAGGGAACAAAAAGTTGGTTAAGTATTCATTGCTAAGTAATAGTAGTTCATAACCCTAAAAATCTACCAACTACAACTATATAACATAATAAAGTATAGTATTATAAAAGCTGATTTGAATGATAAAACTGGCTTTTATATTTTCAGCTGTCAGTTCTGTCACAAAAATGACAGAATGACAGTCCTTGCATCCATCATTAACAGTGTAAGTGAGCCTATCATATCCTCTTTAGAAGTCTTCTATGTTCATGCAGGATTCAGTGATGGACTACACCATGGTCAAAATGCACGAAGAAGTTAAAGGAGATTCAACATATAATGTATATATGCTAATTCACATAGAACAAAATACTTATCTACAGAATGCTATTTTTCAGCGAAAGGGTGGCCCCCCACTGGCTATAATGTAATCAGTGTACTCGGACTTAAAGTATCAATGATTGATTTCACAACTCAAACTCGTGACTATACAAAGACAACTTTACTGTTAACCCGAATAAAATATTGAGTGTATAAGAAAACAAGAAAAACAGTTGTTAGTAAGATGTTTCACTTAAATTCATCAGTTTCCTTCACACAGGCATATTAAAGGCAATAAAGATCATCTTTTTCCTCTCAACAACTTTTGTGATTTGATTAAAACACTCTGCACCTTTATGTTCTTTTTGTTTCCCTAGAACAAAAAAAAAAGAAAATGGAAGGTGGACTCCCCATGCTAAATTGTTTGTTACAACATACACTTAGAAGTCTCTGTACTTGCTCTGACTCTTCTTCTAATGCTTCTGAGTGGGTCTATGCTGTTTTCTGGAGAATTGTCCCAAGAAATTATCCTCCACCTAAGTAAGCACATTTTAATAATCGAAATTTGAACAGTACTATTACACAAGAAGTATAGTGTTAGTGAATTGTTCTTGATTTTTGTTGCAGATGGGATCATGGAGGAGGCTTGCTTGATCGCGCTAAAGGAAACAAGAGAAACTGGTAATGATATTAATACTAGGAGTATTTGTTTTTGTAAATTGGAGTTACAGGAACAGTCAACCAACTGAGCTACTAAGATTCAGTATTTGTGATTTTTACTAATAATTTGAGTTGATTTTATTTCAGGATTCTTGTTTGGGAAGATGGTTTTTGTGACTTTTATGAATGTGAAAAATCGAAAAGGGAATATGTAACGATAAATTTTGGTCCTGAAATCTTCTTCAAAATGTCTCATGAGGTTTATTCATTTGGTGAAGGGTGAGATATTTCATTTTCTTGTTTGATAAGTAGAATGAGCTAAAATTACATTAAACACAAGTATTAAACTTTGTAATAAAATTTTCAGATTGGTGGGCAAAGTTGCAGCAGATAATAGTCACAGATGGGTGTTTAGAGATGCCCCAAATGAAAAAGATTCAAACTTTACTTGCTCATGGAATATGTCTATTGAAGCTGTAAGCACCACTGGTCCTCATTTCCTCATCACCAACGGCGAATTCAAGATTTGAACTTTTTAAATTATGAACTCAAAATTTAGTTTTTATTTCGCGTTATATATATCTATGTCCCTATCAAAAATATTGGGTTCAATTGAACCGACTCGACTCTCTCTCTCTCTCCCTCCTTTTACAATTCTTATGAGTTTAGTGTTTGCTTTTTTTTTGCCAGCAACCAAGAGCCTGGGGAGTTCAGTTTAATTCAGGCATTCAGGTAATGAAAGTTCAGCTAATGAGAAAAATATTATTACTCTTTATGTCATTTTTCGAAGATTTTAATTTAGGAAAGTTTCTGTTTTTTTGGCAGAGTATTGCTATTATATCTGTTAGAGAAGGCATAATTCAGCTTGGCTCATTTAACAAGGTGTTTCTCATCTCGTATCTATTGCCACTTTGACGCGATTTCTTCCTTCTTAACGCTACTTAATCCTACGCCATTCATGTGTTTTCACTGATAACGGATTGTAGGTATTTGAAGATAACAGTCTAGTGTTGAGCATTCAGAGGAAATTCAGCTACCTTCAGAGCATACCGGGTATTTATGCAATTCAGAGACCTTTTTTGCCAGTGAAACATCCATATACTTACAAGACAAACAATGTTAGTCTAGCTAACGAGACGGATTATCAAATGGATGACAAAAACCAGATAATTGGGTCGAAAAGAGTTCATGAGTTTCCGTTCAAGTCTATCAACTTTGGCTATAATAGCCCACAAACCATGGCTAGTCTACCTTTGTGTCGATGCCTATAGCAGCACCGTCTTGTTATGCTAATGCAGTACATGAGATGACTTCTTTACACGACAGAGTTACGAGGAACACTACAAGCAAGGATGTCAAGGTTGTCGATGAATTAGGCCATTTTAAGTTTGAGACAGATGAGGAAAATGATCAATTTTCCTTAAACCAGAACTTAGACCTGGAAAATAAGGTAGTTGAGGTTGGTTTTAGACAATTAGGAGGAGGGGCTGCTCCAAATCCAAATTAATTGCAGTTAATTAGCTTTAACTTGTTGATAAGGTACTGAGTTATATGTTTATATGGTAATGACATAGTAATCTTTAGCAATTTGTTCTGTTCATATTATTTATAAGGAAACGTGAACATACTGTTCGGATTTACTTTTGTTTGTGGAGAACGGATCTATAGTGTTATTTGTGGATTCACGTGAACTCAATAACTTTTGTTGGATCACATAATATCAATAAATATCTGATTGTGAACCTAATTATTATTATATATTAACTTAAGGTCGTTGTAGGCTTATGTCATTGTCTTTTTATGCAAATCGGTCATCGTAAGGTCTAAATACGCCTCACCCCTCTAGGCCTCGCTTGTGATCACGCTGGACTTAATAGTTTATATACCGTTAATAAGGTATATAAATTATAACTGGATTGAGCCGAACGCGTAATCAGAATCCTAGCTCCGCCCCGGGTCTAAGGTTCTAAGTAAGGTAAGGGAAGAAAATTATTGTCCTTTGAAAGAGTTCCCCTAAATGAATTGTCAGCTACTGTCCTTCCATTCAAGAATTTAATTACTACATATCACATCACTGGTTAGATCAGCTCGATGTTGATCTTTGCCCTACTTGTTAGTTGTTTTCCACTTTTCTAATTAAAATTAAAAAAAAAAAAAAAAAGTTACACCAAATTATTAAAAAGGACCAGCTCTGGACCAGTGCATTCACTAAATATGTTATTTACTCTCTTCGTTTCGTCTCATATTAATTGTCCACATTCATTTTACACTATTCTTACGAAATTATATATAAGGACAGTTTTACTAATTGGAAACGCTAGGAGGACAATTAGTAAAGATTAGGGAAGTAAAGTTGAAGATTAGATTCTACATTTAGGAAGTAATTATGATATATGAGTGCTAATCTTGGAAAGTAATTAAAAATAGGGAGACAAAGCAAAGAAAGTTGTAGCACAAAGACAGTATGGATGGTCCCTAGCTAGCCTTGATATTTTTTTCCTTTTGCACTATTTTGGGGACAAGATGCTAAATTAAATTCCATGAAAATGTGAGTACTGATTTAATAATACGTGTTGTTTTATATATGCTCTTTCTAAGGGTCCCTACGTTACGAAAACGTTACTCACTTGGAGAGTGCATAATTAGAGTACAGTTTACAGTTTATAGAGACTTTTGTTATCACGAATTAATGTTTTGAATTCATTTTTTATCGAACCAGCTCACTGGAATGTCATATGGTGGGAAACAGATTTTCACTGAAATACTGAAAGACTTTCTAATTTTTCATGTAAAAAAGCTTCTATTTTTATTTATTTTTTCACTGGTTCAATCAAAATATCTATGAAAATGATCATTCAAATATTTCGTAGCGGGAAGTTTCAAAGGGATAATGGGGATTTTTTAGTAATGGTAGCTTTAGTCCGAATGTGGTATTATCTTAAAGAAATTTATCAAATATATTATATATACAATTATTCATTTAGTATCCGGTAATTTAAAAGAACCAGAATTCTAAATCATAGATTTCAAATTACGAATACATACAAGTAGGCCAAAAGGCGAAACGAATAATGTAGTATCAAAAGGAACAATCTTAACAAAGAAAAAGTGGAGTGAGACCTACATTGCACGGACTTCTCAAAAAATTTTGTTACACTCGTGTTATATCTTCTAAAAAATGCTCTACTTTTGGATTCTGACACACATTTTTAGAGGGTTCGAGCAACATAGACTGAGACAACTAGCTACTCATATGATAAATCTTGTTTGAATCAAATTTAAGAGATTGAAATTTGGTGTTGAGAAAAGCCTGAGCCATCATATTACCAAGTTGGATTTGGCCTTGAGTTGTGAGATGAAGACCATCTGATTCAACTGGTAGACCATTAGCATCCACTTTTATTACATTTGGAAGATCAATATCCATCTGTGCTTGTCTCACTACATTTACAAATTTAAATTTTCTATCTAATGGTTCTTTTGGATAACGTAGAACAACCTGTAAAATAGAATAGTTTAGTTTACTTCTCTACAAAAAAAAAATCAGTAAAACCTATTATAACCAATTGAAACTTGAATCATGATAGTGTAAAAAAATTTCAACATGTTATTGCATATAAAAAGGAATTCTAGTTGTTTCAATTGAGTTTTAAGTTATGTATGTTAACAATATATGTTTTTTACTTCAATCGGGTGAAAATTACCTACAACGATATGTAACTTTTCATATCAAGACTTTTCATATGATAACATATTACACCGTCAATATATATAAATAGAAACCGTGGTAACTAAGGATTATCATCTTATGCCAGCATTTTCCTGAATATTAGTATGAAAATTTGCAGAAAAATAAGTTCTATGTGAATTTTCATACTAATTCCTAAGAAAATCCCATGTAATTCACAGTTTTTTGTAGCGTGCGAAAATCACTTGAAAGAGAACACTAGTACACTAAAATTTCCAAATTAGTACTTATACCTTCATTAAAGCTAAGAATTTGTTCAAAAGCATGTATAGGGCTCAATTTTTTCAAGAAATGTTGCAACTTGCAAACACAATAATAGAATGAAACCTAACTATACTACACAAATAACAAGAATTAGCTATGAAACTCATCGCTAAAATAGCTAGTATCTGGTTGTTTAGCGACAGAAGTTGTCATGAAGAAAAATAGTAAAAGAAGTATATATTGTTTACCACAATAACAGGAAGCAGAGGAGAATTCAAGTCATTGCGTAAATCTTGAATGAACTTTATCACTTTGGCTTTATAATATCTTGCAGTATACTTATCCTTTGTATCACTTTCACCATGAAACCACAATAATCCTCTAATTGTTCCTCCATGTTTTAGAGAAAACTTAGCTCTACTTATCAATTGATCATAAGGCATATTTCCACGAATCCAAGTATGAATTCCAGTACCTGATTTAGAACATGGTACTAAACCAATAACTCCAAAATTTGGATCTTGTTTAAGAATTGCATTGGCAAATGCCATTCCAGGACCAACACCACAATTATGAAGACAATCAACCGCGTAATTAAGAGGTTCATGTGCAATCTCCCACTTGATAGTTACACTTAATCGAAGAATATTGTTTGAATTAGGTTGACATTCGCGAGGTATTATACCATCCCATGTAAAGTTGTGTACACCTCCTTGCCCTGCCATGTTGCTTTGTCCTGCTAATATGAATATTTGTTTGTTCAATTTGTTTGTGCTTCGAGTTGTAATTAGTAGATGATGTTGATCGTTGTGACTCGTGATCCACCTTAAGTAAAGCAGAAGAAAAGCGAACATCAGCGTTAACAGTATTTCTTCAGATGCATATTGTAACTTCTTTATGAAATTAAACAATATCGTCTTCATCTTCACCTTCATTTTTGATATTGTATCAGCTAGAGTTGTACTTGTTCAATTGTTCTTGTGGTGGAAGAAGCAAGATTAATCACCAGATATTAATTAGAAAATCCATAATTAAAGAAAAAAAATTACTAGCAAAATGCTAAATATGTGATTTGGCTATAATGGAACTTTTTCTCTAATAAATGGAATAATCTTATCAATATGCATTAACATATATAGGCTTCATGCTCAGAGGATAAATTAGTGGAATTAGTGCATGAACCATAAATTTTCCATATTAAGAAGATACTTGTACCTAGTTAATTTGAAATTCAGTACTTTTGACGTGAAAAATAACTTTACATAAAAATTTAGTAATAAAATTGCAACGAATAATATGATCATTCTAAAAATTTTACAGATTAAATTCATAGAGCTTAAATCCTGAATCATTTTACACTAGTAAGGTTAGATGAGTAATCTGTCTTGACAATGGGTCCATTAATCTTAAGCGAAAATAATCTGAACATATTTGTGCACCTATTTAAGTTTGTTACTTCTCTGTGTCTCAAATATAATTACCGTGTTTATCTTTTACACGTCTCTTAAATAATATTATGTGTTAGGAAGAGTTTTTGTATATTTTATCCTTGTTTATGTATACATAATCTCTTTTTTATTCAATATTTACTCCATTTATGTGTCATCACCCCACAATTGAAACGTTTGTGAATAATTAAGTAATTAACTACTAAAATGACAAATAATTTGTGATAGCTATATATAGACAAGCAAAAAGAGGTTATAAATAGTCTTTGATATTATTAGTGAAATGAAAGTAGAAGCACCACATGGAATAATAAACTGCATGGTTCAAAGTAGCAGATTAATCATCCCTGATGAAGGAATAAGGAAATATTTACATAAATCAGAAACAGCAGAACAATGAATTGTTTCAATATTGTTCTAGTGCATTGTGACAAGCACTAAAGAAGCACTATACAGAAATCATCATCAGCAGCAGCAACTCTGTTATCCTCTGCTTTTTGAATCACCTATAACTATAAACTTTCAGCTGGAAATGGGGTTTTGCAAATTCACTGCAAATTTGCGTTCCCATTGGAGACATTTCAAGAAATAGTGTTCTTCATGCCCTGATTGCTGAAGGATCCAATAGGTTTAGCAAGAATGTGTGACATTGCTTTGACTGAAAGAGGGTTATTCTCGCTCTGTACCAACAAAAACACAATCGCGTTAAAATAAAGGAAATGATCATACTGTGTGTGTCGTACAATTACAAAGTAGGGATCACTTACAACTGAGCAGGTGCCGGCTTTAACATTGCAGACAGGATAATCATGTGGGCAGCAACTGTTATGGTCTTTACAGCAAGTAGCTCCTTCCATAGGGCAGCAACCCCAAGCAAAGCACATGTGATAGTACTCGTAAACACAGCAGCACGTTGTTCCTGATGGGCAACTGTACATATCATCACAGGCAGTGGGTGGCTTGACTGGCGATGGAGGAGATGGAGCTGGTTTCGGGGGATTTTGACCTGTCTTGACAGGGTAAGAAACAACTGTAGCAATACCACACAAACCCTTTGGGTTGGCAATGTTTCGCTGCATCCTGAGGTAGCCGTGTTCTCCCCAGGAAGCACCCCATGAGTTCCTCACAATCCAATAATCCATGCCGTTTTCGCTACCATATCCCACAGCAACCACACCATGGTCCACTGCTGCACCACATTTCCCAGTAAAGATGCCCTGGAGCATAGACGAGTTCAAGATTTAAATTTAACATGTATATAACATTCTTAACCCCTCTTTTGAAATTATGGAAATATTTGTTGACTCTCAATCTACCTCTGCGGCATGAGAATAAGATCATAGGAAGTAAATTCAATACAAAAAATCGTGTTGGTTAGGTACGTAATTAGATTATTGATTGAAATAAGAACACTACTGAATTCAATCAAAAGACATCTTTATTAACGACTAGGCCAGTCTGAAGTAAAGATTATTTACCGATTTATAGTGCTGGAAGTCTTTGCCACCAGCTTCAATAGCAACGCTGACAGGTTGACTTGCAATAGCCTTTTTCATTGCGTTTTCATCATTAGCAGGAACATCTTCATACCCGTCAATGGTGACAACCTTGGCGTTTTTCTGCAATTGTTCCAAACAAAAATTAAAAGATCTTTAATCGTCATAACTTGAAAGTATGTTAGTTTCATTTCCATAAGTCCTTTAAGACTAAGAACGCGGCACTGACCCTTGTTTGGTCACATCTTCCATCCTTGCCAGTATATGGGTAATCTTCCTCGGTGTCTAGTCCTCCATTTTTTATGACGAATTCAAAAGCATAGTCCATAAGACCACCATTGCAACCAGCGTTAGTAGAAGTATCACAATCTACCAGCTCCTGCTCGGATAAAGAGATCGAATCTCCAGTCTTTATTTTGTTTACTGCTTCAATGGTAGCAACTGCTGAGAAAGCCCAGCAACTCCCTGTTTCATTTTCCAAACGTGTTAATTAAAATACATTTTCTACCAACATACATAACACAGGGCTAGAATTTGAACTTCAATTTTATTGGTCTAAGACAATGACATCTAGTATATTTATTGATTTTAAAATATAAATGTAGAGTTTGAATTAAAGCAATTGAGTTTGGACAGATTCATATATTCTACGCTCTAGAAGAACACAGGTACCAAAGTAATTCTATTAAGACGATGATAATTTTTTATATTATTTTTAGATTTAGATAGAGGCAGTCCTATATCAAGATATTAGGAATCAAAGCCGGCAAAGTAGCATTGATGAAACGGAAATCGCACATTCAGCGTCCAAATGGAAACACTCATCAATTCTCTCTATCCCATAATAATGGTAACATTTTGTTTTTTGATGGTCAATTTGATCAATCTTCAAAATTAAATTAAATAAAATTATAATTTAAAATTAAATTTAAGCTATTTAAGTAGTTTGACTCTCAAAAATAAAACGTCAAATAATATTTGCTTAGAATATTTTCCATCGGGTCAAACAAATTGTTTCTCGAGTAGGAAGGAGAACACATGTACCTACTCGATTAGAATAGCATAAAAGAACTCCCCAACCCCATATGATTTTGTCCCTCCCCCACCGAAAATGTAATTGGGAATGTTACCTAATCTTTTAAGTACTATTATTTAAGAATAACAAATGGAATATTAGGTATGATAGAGTTGAGAATATTAATTATTGAACCAATAACTTTAATTTAAAAAAAATAAAAAAATCTAACAAATACAAATTGCTTTTTTATAAATATCCCTTAATAATTGTACATTGGAAGATAACTTTTTTTTATATAATACAAATTAGTCACTGATGAGTAATAACATAGGCTTTTTCTATCATATGAATTCATGTTGCACGTTTTGCTATTTATAGTTATCACGTTTGACCAGTTGGTGTTCATAAATAATGACGGTGAAAAGAAAAAGACAAGACGAAATTAAAATATCATTTTGTGATAGAGAAAATTCATGTTTTACAGATAAAAATCTAAAATATCGTTATGAGATTATTATCTATCTATTCGAACGATAAAAATATTTAGGTTGAGCCATTTCCTCCTATCACTCCACTAATAATGAAGGATTTGATCCTTATTAAGACGTTTTAAATTCGAACTTTCAATACATAATCACCTTTTTAAAGTATATTATTCACAAAAAGAACTTTTCTAATTTGAATTAATCAAATTTCAAAATAAAAATAATTTTAGTAAGCAGGTAATAACTAATAAAGATCAAAGTTCGGATCTATATATAGATAAGGTGTCAAACGGATAGATTGACTTAAATATTTGAAATAGATTGCATTAGTAAAGGACCAGTCCAAAAGTTATTTGAATTGAATTAGCATAACCCGAGATGTATTATTTGATTATTTAAATAGTAATATTTTCTCTTAGCAGCTCAAACTAGGAACTGTTTTCACTAATTTGGGACTGGGTTAAAATTTTAGCACAGATCAACCCATCTAAAAATTGTATAAATCGAAATAAACAAAGTAATATGGATTCTATTTTTATAAGCTAATTTTATTATTCTGTACTTTACTGTTTGAAATTTAAATTTATGTAGCAGCACATGAGTATATCGGATTTATTTATATAAATAAATAAAAACACTTTCAACTATCATCAACAAAGTAATAATGCTTTTCAGAAAACAAATAAAGTAATAAAAAGTGAAACAAAAACAAGTAAGAGGTACACATACCACATTGTCCTTGATCCTTAACACCAACAAGCACACCTTTCTGAACCCAGTCGACAGATTCCGGCAAACTATCTCCGACCTTCGGAGCATACCGATCACTTTGTCTACTCGACAACCTGCGACTGGCATCCGGCTTAGTACCCAAATAAACCGACCTATACTCCTCGTTTGTCAGATCAGCAAACTTAGTCAAACCGAGCTTATAACTTTTCTCCGGCATAGCGTTATGTTCATCGATGTATTTAAGGTTATCTTTAAAGATCTGAAACCGTTTATCTTTTTCTCCCAAAGCGTTGTACACTTTTTTGTGTTCAACTAACCACGATTCGTACAAAGACATTACCTCTTCATCGGTCCGACCGGCGCCGATCGTGTGATGTTTTTCGTTGTAGCTTATAATAGACATGTCCTCTGCCGCCGCCGATGTTACGGCGGCGGAGGACACGACCATTACGAGGATCGAGATTGTGAGAGTGGGAAGATGAATCGCCATGTTTGATTGAGGTATGGAAAAAGGAGATGGGAAGTAGTGGAGAAACAACTGTACTATAAAGGCAAGGGAAAAGGGTATTTTCGACAATTGATATATAAAAAGAGGAATATTTTTAATTTATTTTTTAATAAAGAAAAGATAAAGCTATTTGAATATGTACGTATTTCTTGGAGGAGAAGACCAAGTAGGATTGTAGTTGGAAAGGTAATTAGCATTTTTAGTCCTTCAAATATCGATAAATTATGATTTTGGTTGTTTGTAAATTTTACTTGAGCACATTTAATCTTTTAAGTACTTTTATTCTCTTTAGCGGTTAAATTCACAAATATAGAATAGTAAAATCGTTTTTATCTATGTTGAGAGTCATTTGGTAATAGTAAAAGAAAATTAAATAGGACTGACTCTGACATTATAATTAATGGTTAAGTGAGTTTAATTATCTTTAATGCAAAATAAGTGGACCACTTAAGATTATCCGGCATGCAAGCTGATAATTCTGATAGTTTTTATTGGATTTGTGTAAATAAGATATAAATATATTTAAATGATTTTTTCTTTATGTAATTGAAAAACATTCTTTTAAATTGATATAAATATAGTCAAGTGAGTTTTATGATGGAAAAATAATATTTTTTGTGGTATAAGCCTATACTTTAGTGATTTTCCATAAAGTTTATCCTACCAACTAGATATGAAATAGGATGGATAACTATCAAATATTAAAAGGATGAAAATTCAAAATTTATAGATTATTAATGGATTGAAGTGGAATTAAACATAATGTAATTAGATATAGCAACCAACTTGGAAAAGAGTGAAAAGTTGGTTGAACACAAAAAAAATCTTGGGAGAGGCAAACCTACCACGGTGAAAAATATAAAAGAAAGACGCAACTATCATGTGGAATAAATGGGCTTTATTTATTTATTTTTATATAAAATATAAGAAAGTTGTGCAAAAGTCAGATCTAACAAAGATGAGAATTGGGATGAAAGAAAAAGAAGCAAAAGGAAGAAAAATGATTATGTGATAATTGAAGTTTTTAGCTTGATGAAAAGTAGGGGTAGAGTTACAAGTTCAATCGAACTTAGTACTTGTAATTATATATTTATATCCACATATATATAAGTTATTTAATTTAAAATACAATAAATTAAAAGGTATAATTTTAAACTTATATTTTAAATTTCGACTCTACTTTTGATAGGGCGGAGGACGGGGAGAAAATTGATTTTTAATTTTGATTGATTAACTTTCTAAGTGCAATATTAATAGTTAGGTGACTTTTTACGTAAAACATCAATAGTTGAGTGACTTTCCAAATGAACAACTCAAAGTTGAGTGTGAACTATTGAGAATTGAGTGATCGTCTAGATATTAACTCGAACTTTTAAATTTATTCATTCACAACAAAAATAAGATAATAATAATAATAATATATAAAGTAAATATTAATAAATAATTATTTGTGATGGATAGCTTAGTAAAATGATAATTAATTTATAATAAAAGATTAAACAGATTGATTGCGTAATACTGAAGAGAAAAAAAAAACATTTCATTAAATTGTAGTATACTCTGGTATTTCAATTAGGTCCATCTTAGGACAAAGAAATATGATGTGCTTTGTTTCGGCAGTAGAACAAAGTTATCTCTATACCATATCATAAGTTAGCCTCATTATTTTTAATAAATAGTTTCAACTTTAAATTCTAGAAAATAAAATTTTAATTTTCTTGGAAGGGTGTATAAGTATAACTATTACATACATAGGTTGAAATTCTATCAAACATAAAATCAAATTTAAACAATACCATGAGTCCATGACTAATATATACTTATCTTGTTTAAGTTTGTTGTAGACCTGATCCAAAGTTTAAGAAAAAAAAGAGTATAATCTTAAATTAAAAATAAATTAAATATATCAATATGTCTTATAATTTTGGATGAATATGATTAATCCGTTATTGATTGAGTATCTTAACCTCCGAATTGCGAACAATTTAGTGAGTGAATGCTATAAAACAAAGACAGTAAATAGGAAAAGTTTGGAACACGGAAATATAATATTATCATTACATCAAAAATGATCATAGCTACAATTAATTCTTAATTATCATTAAATATATATTTTTAGCGGCAATTAGTACTCTTTGTATATATGTCCCTAAAGCCTTTAGCGACAATGGTTCTAATAACACTTAACTAATGCCGATAAATACTTTAGCACTCTTTATAAATGTCAATATTTATTGCCGCTAAAAATTATTTTTTGTTATAGTGTGTTGTTGTATAAGTGTGGAAAAGATATTACTTATAGATTACAAAGATGAAAAACTAATCAATTAAAAAGGCTCCATTCGAGTCCTAAAATTTTACGATTAATAAATATTGACTATGTAAAAATATCATTTAATAATATATATCAATATTTTCATAATATCCGAATTGTTTATACAATAATATTTGAAGTCTTTTTTATTCTATCACATAAAAAGAGATTAGTTATCACGTTCGATTCATTCCATCACTATATCCAATAATCATTTTACGTTTTGACCTATTAATAATGTCACCTACTAAAGCAAGCATCTTAATAACAATTTAAAAAATAGGTTATATGAGTTGAGGAGGATTCAGATTCAGACACCATGTGAACGAAACAAAAGGATAATTAAAGAAACTGCTTCCATTATTATAGTTATAGTAATTAATGATAAAAAGAGAATTTTCTTTTTTTGTTTTGTTAGGCTTAGAACCTGTTAATATCTTTATTTGATAGAAATAATAGAGTATCCATTGATATTTAAATTGATATTATATCAGTATCTTATCCTTTCAATCCATTACAGCTTGGCAAATCCCATTTGCCCACCAGCCTATAGTAAAACATAAAAAGGGATGGGAGACGAATATATTTATTTTGTTATTCAAACTATGTTAAAATTTTGACCGAACATTTAAACACTCTCATCCATTTTTATTTATTCAATATATTAAATATATTTGTCTAACTTTACTTCTTCAGTTTAAAAAACAAAAATAATAATTTAATATTTTATACTTCCTTCATTTCAAAAATAATATCTCTATTTTCTTTTTAGTCTGCTTTAAAAAAAATAACCCCCTTTCATTTTTTGACAACACTTTAACTTTAACTTTTCACGTGGCATGACATTAGTTATGCTAGAATTATTTCTTATGTTGTGTTTGGTTTTGTGTGTAGATATCCATATAGAAATCTCACGTCTAGGATTAGAGAAATCAAGAATTGTATTGATTGTATTGATAAAAATAATGTTGAGTTACAAGTTCCTTATATGGGAGAAAATTGTAGAGTCATAAGTTAACTATAATCCTAATCATAATATAATTCTAGACGAAAGATAATCCTAATTAACATAGGTAGTCTAATTTTAGTGCGACTCTAATTCTTCAGCAATTAAACTCGCTAGTCAACTTCGTTGGACCCGTTCCTTTGACATGTTCCAATCGTCATCTTCCTTCTTCATCAACACTTGTTGCAGACACGTCAGTCAGCTTCGTTGGACATGTTCCATTGACATATTCTAATCATCTGCTTTCTTCTTCTTCAACATGGTGTACGTTGTTAAATAAGACAATATACCTACGGCCACGTTATCTGAAGAAATAGTTTTTTTGAATTTTCTTCCAAACTAATTTAAATTATGTTAAAGTCAAACAAATTGTCCCAATATCATAATTAACCCGATTTTATGGGATCTCTCAAGTAAAGCTTAAGATTTTATTTGGATGATATAGTGTAATGTGAAATAGTGACAGCAATTTACGTACTTAGAATATTAATCTACATGTGATTGTGATTAATACTTCATAAATCCTACTTTTGTAAGCACAAATAAATTGCAATACTCAAAACGAATTCAATATTTGAATTATTGATATTAGAAAAGGGTGTTACGACAATTCAGATTGAATATGAAAATTTTAATTTTGATTTCAATTTGACCCAAACTGTGTCCAACCCTAATTGGTTCTATAAATCTCTTTAATGTGCTTTTCAAGTAAAGTGAGCATGTTCTTATATCATATTTAATTATAAAGCCACGACTATGATATCAGACAATAGAAAAAAAATACACAAAAATAAAAAAAGAGTTGATAAATAAAGATGACAGAAGCCATGCTTTACCTATAAGTTTGTTGAATTTGATTTTCTCCCATTATTAATTTCTCCAATATGAAATGTCAAGTTTTTTAAATAATAAAAGAAGAAAAAACATAATCAACTTAATTGGGCATAGTGGTTTGACAATTTTTGCCAAAAAAAAGACTGGCTCAAATTCAACCTTACATATATATACTCGAGAAAAAAAAAGTGATAAAATTTAGCCTGTGATTTTCTGGTAATAGATTAAATTAGATCCCTAAATCGTGCATTCCATTACTTTTAAGAGCTTCACCACATGAGAATTAAAAAGATTAATAAACAATACATTTAATTAATTAATCAATTAATTAGTTTTTGTTACCTAATCAACTACTATTCCAAAGAATAGAAGATATTGAGACGTAACTAATGAAATCGATTTTAAAGTTTAACAACCAAAATCCAAACAATATTTTGAGTTTATTTATTATCTGGCAGTGGAAGTAATAAATCAACTAACCACACTAATTCATCAATTGGTCAAAAGGAAAAATTAAAATAGCTATTTTTCGAATCATGTAATATATCATCGGTTTAAAATTATTTTTTTAAAAAGGACTATTTTTTAAAATACATGGCATTGTCATGAATTTCAAACTCAAAAATGCAAAACTCCATCACATGGACGATATCAATGACACTATCATAGAATTTCACCTTTTCAAATTTAGAATTTCAAAATTCTTGATAGTATCACAATATTTCTACATCAAATAATATTACTTTTAAAATACAGAATTAATTCGAAAAGTGGCTAGCCCGGACACTTCTTATGCTAAAGTTGACAAGAGTCCAAATATGTGATTGGGCCTATCGATAAGTCCAATTAAGGAGTAATACATAGATGGGCCCATGAAACTCCATTTGGACTAGTTTAATGGGCCCAAAATATTCTCTAAAATGGTATATTCTTTAAGGAAGAATAACAGAAATTCCACATTTAAGTTCTCTTATTACCATTATCCCCTATTAGTTTTATGAATTTCTAAAATCCTTCATTTTCATGCATCAGATTAATATATCAGCACATCAAATTAATGTATCTCGCGCATATCAGATTAGTGTATCATGTATAAAATATATTGTATCTTACTTAACAATTAATGTATCTCGCGCATCAGATTAATGTATCAGCGCTTATATTGAGGAATTTTTGTAATTATAAACTTATAAGGTACAAATGATAATTTTATTTTAAAAGTATGTGATTTCTGTCATTTCCCCATTGTTTATTAGATTATGTAAGCATCAGTATAAACATCTGACAAGTCTAAAAAGGCTAGGCCCATTCTCTGTAAAACAAGGTTTTCTGGCTCTGTCACCATTTTCTTCCGGAGAAGTTACGCTTATATATCTTTCCTAATTTATCAATCTGATCAAAATATACACAACATATATATTGTAGGTATGCATATTATATGTATATTATATGCATATATAGTTTCAAATAAACATAAGTTATATACTTTTGAGCAACTTTCACATATATTAAAGATAAAAATCATATTTGTATGTTATAACTATAGTTTGCATAATCGCGCTCCATAGCAATTTTATGTTTGGTATGAAATTTTTAATTTGTTAATTCGTTAAATACATTCAATTTTCTACAAATTGTTCAGTTTTGTATAAATTCATTATACATTGTAATTTGTATGTTAAGATTTGCATTTATATAATTATAAGTGTATAGAACAAAAATATATGTATTTGTATATACATTTTTCTCTCGTTTCATATAAGTGCATTTTACACATTTTATACAGAAATGTATAAATGACTAATTGTATACCGAAAATGGCTAATTGTATACGAAATTAGATGGCAAAAAAAACGAAATGTTTGCTACGAATTACTAAGGCTGGCGGCGGTAACGGGAATTCCCGGAATCCGGTCCGGTCCGATACCGGTTCGGTACCGGTTAGTCCCGGTACAAACCGGTTCGGTCCGGTTCCGTTACCGGCCCGGTCAGATTTTTTTTATTTTTTTTTTAAAAAAAAATTAAGCCGTTTATAGCCGTTGGGTAACGGCTAGTGGGCCCCCCCAACGGCTATTTTATCCCAAAATCAGCCAATTCAACCCCCTACCCCCCTAACTTTTTTTAATACCCTAAAGTTATAAATACTACACTTTAACCCATTTTTTTACTTATAAATACTCCTAAAATTCATTATTTTATCACAAATTCATCTACACATCTTCTATTCTCTCAACTCTCTATTCTCTAATCTCTAATTCTCTAATATATAATTTCTTAAATTTCGGTGTTGCCTTATTTGGTCTTTGAAAATTGGATTTGGAGCTTCAAAATTCAACTTTCAACTTTCCACGTTCGGCTTTCAACGGTCATAAACGTCTACTTTTTTAAGTAGACGTTCGGTATATTCGTTCCAACTTTTAGTTTAATTTTTAATTTTTTTTTTTTTTTGTGATTTATTATTTGCATTACATTTTTCCTATTATTTTGTGATTTATTATTTACATCTCACGTTTAATATTTTAATATGGATTCCGGTAAAAATATTGTTCAAAAAGGAAAGGGTAAAAAAAGTGCATTTGAGCGTGTTAAAAATATGTGTAACTTTACATCATCCGATAATGCAAAAACCGGTAGTTCTTCTAAATCAAAAACTAAAAAATCTACTATATTAAGAATAAATACGGATGATTATACACATGTTGATGATACTGTTTTTAATATTGATAGTAATTCAGAATTAGATCATTATCATGAACATTTACAACGTCGCTTTGGTAATTTTGATGAGGATTTGCCTAGTGATAATGATAATGATAATGAAAATGATATTGATAATTATACTAATACGCCTTCTTTTGATGATGATGATTGTGAAACTGAGCCACCTACGGCTACTACTACTCCCAGTCCCGCTCCTAGTCCCGCTCCCTTTCGTTGCCCTGCCCATGTTCCCCCCGTACATCCTAGGCCTAAGGTAGAACGTGCTAAAAAATTGGTTGTTTGGCAATTTATGACACAAAATGAAGATAAAACACAAGCTATTTGTAATAAATGTAAACATAGACTAAATCATAAAACTGTTGGTAAATCTGGCGGGACGGGACACTTGAGTAGTTATTTAATGGCTTGTTGTAAAAATGAATTTTTGCATGCTAAAGCGGTAGCGGAAGCAAAAAAAAATGGTACCCCTCTTCCTGAAAATGTTGGAGTAGGCGGCTCTAACATGGTACAAACACAATTAAATCCGTCTAATGTTTCTGGCTCTAGTTTACCACTTTCATATGTAGAGAAAAAGATCTTGAAGAATTAGCTAAAATGATTTGTGTTATGGGTTTACCATTTAGTTTTGCTGAAAATCCCGGTTTTATACATTATATTCAAATTGTATATAATCCAAATTTTAAAGGTTTTGCAAGAAATACAATAAAAAAGGTTGTATTTGATTATCATGCACAACATTTTCAATATATTCGTTGTTTATTTTATTATAATACTTGTAAAATAGCTATTACTTCTGATATGGGTCATAGTGTAAATGGTAACGATTATTTGACTGTTACTGCACATTGGATAGACGAAAATTGGTACATGCAAAAAAGAATTTTAGGTTATAAATGTTGTCAAATGCGAAAAACTGGTAGTTATATTGCTCAAACAATTTTAGATATTTTACAAAGTTATGGAATATGTGATAAAATAAGTAGTATAACATTAGATAATGCTTCAAGTAATAATGTCGCTGTTGATTATTTAAAACCTACTCTTTGTCCTTTTTTTGGTGATAATTATCATATTAGGTGTACTGCACATATATATAATTTGATGGTTAGAGATGGTGTACAAATGTATGATAACGGATGTACAAAAGTAGAAAATGCATGTCATTTCATATTTAAGTGTCAAGTTAAGTCTAGACGTAAAGATTTTCAAAATCGTTGTTTTGAAAATAACCTTCCACCTAGAAAAATTCCAAAAACAGTGGCTACTAGATGGAATACTTTATATGAAATGCTTGTAGTCGCTTATGAATATAGGATACCTTTACAAATGGTTTGGAATGCGCATAATTCTGATATGGCATATAGACTAGATGATAGTGATTGGCGTGATATAAATGAACTTATAGATTTTCTAAAAGTTTTTTACTTAACTACAAAAATCTATATCCGTACTTTATAGTCCTTCAATTTGTACTGTTTTGCCTGATATTTGTAGAATTTCTTCTAAATTATATCAATATAAAAATAAACCAAGATTTCAACAAACAATTGAAAAAATGATTCTAAAATTTAAAAAATATTATATTCCTATTCCTCAAATTTATTTAACCGCATGTCTTTTAAACCCTAATTATAAAGATATAGGTGCATCAAAAATGGTTGAAAAATATATTTTAACTTAGATATTAATGATGTATTAGAAGAAATTTCTAGTTGTCAACTAGTTAAAGATAGCATAAAAATTGAAGCTAGAAAATTGTATGATTTATATAATGCTAATAAAAATAATTCAAGTGATGAACCTCAAAGCTCTAGAAGTAGATTTGATGAAAATAATATTGATGATTATTTATATGATTATCTTGAACTTTCACACGATAATAGAAATGATTTTGATGCTTATGTTAGTCAAAATACAGAACCTGCTGAAGATATTCTCGCCTGGTGGAGAATTCGCGGCAAAGGATTTCCGAAACTACAACCGATGGCTCAAGATATATTAGCTATGCAAGCATCGTCAGTAGCTTCAGAAGGCGTCTTTAGTGCAGCAAGGTTTCAAATTGGAGATCATAGGCATTCACTAGCAGCCGACAGCTTGGAGATATCGGTATTATTTCGTGATTGGATTAATGCGGAGAGAAGAAATTTGGGTCGTGAACCACTACCGACCAAATTTCAAGATGACATTGATGAAGTAATGCAGGATTATAGTGACGATGGGATTGAAGCAATGGAAGATCTTTCTATTCAACCAATTCCCGAACATGTCACTAAAGAAATGTTGAATGATTTACGAAAAGATTTATATGGTGGCACCAGCTATTAGTAAGAGTATGATAAATCGAGATTTAGTTCAAACAGAACCCTTCCTAGAAGGTGGCTGTGTAGATTAAATCTTTTGATACTCTACTAATATTTTTTTAAATGTACTTGTAACATCAAATAAATATTAATAAAAATATAGGCTATTCGCCTTAATTTGTTTTTATTATTGTTGTATTAAATTAAATTTTTTAATTTATAATTTTATAACTTTAAAGTTTGAATTTAAAAAATTCAAACTTTAAAGATTGAATTTAAACTTTAGAAATTTGAATTTAAAATTTAGAAAGTTTAAAATGTTGAATTTAAACTTTTCTAACTTTAAAAGTTTGAATTTAAAACTTTCAAACTTTAAAAGTTTAAATTAAAATTTTATAAATTTAAAGTTTACATTTAAAATTTTCAAACTTTCAAACTTTAAAGTTTGAAATTTAAATTTTACAAACTATAAAGTATAAAGTTTGAAAGTTAAAGTTTCAATGTTTAAAAATTTGAAATATAAATTTTACAAACTCTAAAGTTTGAACTTTGAAATTTAAAGTTTCAAACTTTAAAAATTTGAAAGATAACTTTTATGTGGTAAGTTGTAGTAACTAACATAACTAAACATTAAAAGATTTGAGATAATGTGGGAGACCCAACTCATTGTAGGATACCAAACTTTTTTTATGGAGTATCCATCTTTTCACAATTTGGCACAGTTTGGGCCAGCTAGAACAAGTTTGGTTGATATTGACTTACAAAACACAAGTAGGCCAGCCCAAACCACCATTATACAGGTAAAATTTTACGGTTATTTATTTTTCGTCTTTGTAATTAAGAAATAATCATTATTATGGAATTTCAAATTCTATCGATGAAACTCTAGACTTATCAACTAGTGTAATAGGCACACTTTTATATCGAAAGGGGCTCAAAACTCGGGTTGATGTCTACTAAACGAGTATTAGTGGTTTTCTTAATTTACGTACTTCTTCATCTCCACTTAAGCTTTTCCAATTTGTGAGATTGGTTGATTGAATGTTTTTCACATATAATCGTTTTTAAAAATAACTTTTATGACGATAAATAAAAGCACGATTATTTCCACAAATCTCAATAACAGATGGACAATGGCTAGTTTTCAAACATGGGGATTGAAAATAGTCAACTAACAATATTTCCACCCATTAATAATACTCCATTATGACTTTTCATTTATTTATTATTACTATTATATTATTTCGAGTTTAACAACCATTTTGGACAAAAAAATAATCTAGTTTTTTAATTATTTCCACGACCAAACAACTTTAAAGAGAAAAGTTTCTTTATGTGAAAACTGAAGTCACCTCTATAATTAGTTTATAAACATTTGAAATAAGTCAAAATATAAAAAGAAGGGAAGATCTACTTTTGGTTTTTGTTTTAAGTCATTTTAAACTTATTTTAAGTTAATTTTTATATTTGTCAAACACTTTCAAAAATCAAAAACCAACTTAAAAATATATTTGACCGATTTTTAAGCTAATCCAAACGGGCTCTAAATAATTACCACCTATATCTGAAACCATGAATTCTATAATCTGCAAATTTCTCAAACACGTTTTTTTTTTCCTTTTGGCATCTTTAACCTTGTCACAATCATCAAAACCCCAAGTCTTTTTCTTTAAAAAAATATATTTTTTATGAAATAAAATGGAAGCACTACAAAATACTGTATATCATTTGTGCTAGAAGTAGGATTTATTTTAAGTTTACGCGGATTTGACTCGTTTAAAATTAAAGTGAACTCCAAATACTAATGAAAAGTCATAGAAGTTTCCAAAATATGAAACGACTTAATTCATTAGAGTGTTTTGACCACTCAATATTTGCCCTGGTCCTTTTCAATAGCGTAGATATTTTTTTTCTACTCTATGTTCGATGTTTATATTAAAATTTAATTAAAATCTTATTTAAATATAATATTTTTTATTTAAAAAATTTAATACTCAAAGTCTAAACTCGAGGCCAGTCTCTTTTTCATACGGTAGATATGCATTTAAGTTATTAGGTTAACAATTACTGTCCATTTATGTTAATTTATTCTCAGTCAATGACTTCATATTCTTGGTTAAATGTTAATTAATTCCCTTGTTTTACTATACCAAAAATCAACTTGTCGAATTCCAATTTGTTATCCTTTTTTTACCATGTCGTACTCTTACTAATTGTGATATCTTTTTTTTTTTTATGTCATCTGCTATTTATTTTTTTTCAGCTCATTTTATGTGTTGAATTTTTCTTTTTAACCTACCTTTGAATAATGTCATACTTTTCTATTTAAAAATAATTTTAATTTTTTTAAAATTCTCTATGTGATGATTCATGGACATATTTTGGATCAAAAAGTATTGTATTTGTTTAAATTTTGTATACAGTAGAACAACACCATATAAATTAAAACAACAGAAGTAATATTTTTTTATTTATGTTAAAAAAAATCCATTTTTACAAATTAGAGAAACGATATAAGATTGTATGAACAAAACTAGAGTTTTTGGCCAAAAACATCCTTTAACTATACTTCAAACTTAAACTACATCCTTAAAGTATCATTTCTAGCAGAAAACATCCTTTAACTATACCCCAAACTTAAACTACATCCTTAAAGTATCATTTCTAGCAAAAAAACATCCTTTAACTATACCGCAAACTTAAATTACATCCTTAAAGTATCATTTTTAGCACAAAAAACATCCTTTAAGTATTTGTAATGAACAACTTTCATTCTTTTGTTAGATATTGTCAAAAAACTAGTGGATCTTAGAAAAACATGAGCAGTTAACGTGACTATATATCAAACAAAAGTTATTCTACATAATTTCATTACTTGCTACAAGAAGTTCTTGGAAAATATACAAAATCTTAGACATTGTTGCTTATGGAAACTAAAAATGATTGGAGGGTGTGAGCGTACATAATTTGCCTTTTTCATAACGAAAGAAGTTGGAGATTAATTATTTTTATCTTTTTCTTAACCAATTAAATCAATAGATTTTTAGGTTAATCTAATATTGAAGTGACAAAAATATTGATTATGTCTCTTATTTGAATTTCATTCTACATTATTAGAAGCGAAAGTCTCCAACAAATGTCGCTTCTAGCATATTCAATTGAGAAGAAACATTTTAAAATAATAATATTTTTAATTAAAATCAAATGAAAAATGAATGAAAAAAACGGTCAAATTAAAAGTTTTGCATAATTCTTAACTCAATTACGAAAAAGTTCACGATGATATTCTTGGCATATCTAAGAATAATAATTAGGAAGGGACGACTTAATTTTTGTGGGATATATCGGATAGTTTTAGGAGAAATTCAAGTAGAAGGATCAAAATTGCTCACTTTAAAATACTTGAAGGATGTTTTATAGTAAGAATGATACTTTAAGGATGTAGTTTAAGTTTGGGGTATAGTTAGAGGATGTTTTCGGCTAGAAATGATACTTTAAGGATGTAGTTTAAATTTGGGGTATAATTAAAGGATGTTTTTGGCCAAAAACTCAACAAAACTATATCAAATAAAATAGTTAAACTGTGCGATCGGAGAAAAAAACAATAAAAGAAAGCATACTTCCATTTATTAGTTGTTTGTTTATGAATAACCCAAGTTTGAGAAAAAAGATAAACTATTGCTTTCGGCAAAATTAATCCTTTTGGAATTGAAAAGAAGAAACCTAGGACAGAAAAGCATTTCTCAACCAAAAAAAGAAAGAAAAAAATAAGAAGTAGATTGACTTTGAAGAAATGTTTTTGGAGTGTAAAAATGCCCTCATAATTATTGAAACCTCAACTCTTAATTAGCAAGCCAACATAAAGTGGGATCCAGCTTCAAAGTCAATGCTTCATTGCTTTATTTTATGGCCTTTTTTGTTTATGGAGTGAAATTTTGGTTAATCTTGTGACAATATAGGCTCTATTGCACTACTATGAGATAGAGTAGAATATGCATATTTTCACCGGGTGATTTCGGGTTTGAGATTTTGAGAATAAAAAAAGTATGATAGAAAATGTTTTCAGTTTTTTTATGATATACTGAACTCTAAGTAACGATATTATGAATTTCAATTAATCAGATTTGAAAAATAAAAGATGCCCTCCATTCATGATCATTCAATGGACAACTATAGTTTATAATTAGTATTTCAAATTATTAAATAATGACTTTTAGTAACAATTTTAAAAATTTATCGAACTCACATTCAAATACTAACTTTGAATTTCAAATTATCCTTTATTTTCAACTTGAAAGTTGACAATCCACCCAACTACTTGTACAACACCCCTCCCAATATCTTCACCTTTGTCAACTTTAACTTTTCTTTTTCCGTTTTAAAATCTATTTTCTTCTCCTCAAGATACGTTACATTATTATTATTATTATTACATCACTCATTTTTTTTGCTTTTTCTTTCTTTTTAAAGACAATTTAAGCCCCCAATGATTTCTAGGTTTGAACTACTACAATTATTTTATTAACAAAAAGATCAACTTGACCAATTAAAGAAAGAAAGAAAAAAGTAATTCTAACTAAAATAAAGACAGTATAAGCAAAATCTAACAAGAAATTATGTCTTTCACTTGTTGACAATTTGTACAATTTGTTGAAATGATCCCCAAGTAGATTTGAGAATATTGTGTCTAATAGTTAAGGGTCCTACAATGTTCATTTGGTGTAAGACAATAATTATTTTTTAAATATATTTTTTAATATTCTATTTTATTTTATTTTGTCAAAACTCACAAGAGGAAATTTTAACAAGAGTACAAAAAACGAAAGTCACTCAAAGATACAAAAGGGAAAGAAGAAAAAAGAATCCCATGTGAGTTGTGACCTAGCTAGCTATACTGTGATTTTCTGTGGTTTTGATTTCAAGTTTGACGAAGACTGAGCATAACAAGACATCAGTAGGTCCTTGAAAAGACTCGTAATTATTGATTGATCGAGAATTCTTAAGTAGTTTGAATCGTAAATTTACTAATGATAAGAGTATGTTTAAGATCAAATTTAAACTAGGATATAAAGAGTTATTTAACTTCTCATATTGAGGGAGAAAATATAAGTCAATCTACTAATGATAAGGTTATATTTAGGACCTAACGTAAATGAGGGTCAATGTTATTCTATTTTTCATAATTGAGGGGCAAATCTAAGTCAATCCATTAACACTAAAAGTATATTTAGACCAGATTTAAACGGAGGATAAAGTTATTCTATCGAATCGATAGTTGAAGGATAAATTTGAGTTAATCCACTAATGCTAAGGGGTATATTTTGGATTAAATTCGAATGGGGACTCTGATATTTTATTTCCCTTACTTGAGGACTTGAGGGATAAATATGAACAAACTCACTTGTGATAAAGGCATATTTAGGATCAAATTCAAATGGAGGGCAAGGTTACTCTATTTCCATAATTATGGGGCATCTATGACGCTATTTTCATGAAT